>OX439045.1:75807607-76095107 GCA_949317995.1 Acholoe squamosa | reverse complement strand
CTCAGGTTTGTGCCATTAGAGTTAGCGATTGTCAGATTAGGGCACATTGCGCCTTAGAAAAAAATAAATGAAAAAGTTATTTATCAATATAGATATCATTATGTCCCCCAAAAATAATGCAGAACTGAGATGCGAAATCTGACACGCTCCTTTGGCAGATTTCGTCCTCATATTTGTATCACTTTCGGAAGACAAGGTCATATGGTATCATTGCAATAAATAGTTTAAGAGATTGCGGTAAGGCAGAATAAAAGACGTGGATACCATAATATCAAATCATTTAAAGTACAACAAATCATTCAAAGAGGATAGAAATCTAATACTGCCTTTTTTTATCATTTAAATTCACTTTATATGATAATTTGTAATGGTTTCTTACCCTCGTAGGGCGCCTTATAGAAGAATCGGACATCGACACCTACAAGTGATGTAGAAGGTTTCAAGGTGTGTTTCATGGGGCAGCCATCAAAGCCAGGGGGTGATACTGGTACGACAGCAAAACCCAGACATGTGTCGTCATTATTACATATCTGTGCACATGACTGGACGGAATCCCCAGAGTTACTGATGTCGTTCCCTCCTATGTCACCATCAAATGGCAGATATCCGGGAACTGTAAAAATTTGTAATTATAAAACTGATAACAATTTACATATCACATCTACAGGAGGCCATCATGACCATTGGTCATCACTCCATTAGAGTGCTAGTGGGCGTCATGCCAACCATCTGTACACTAAACATGTATACTAGGCTTCCTCTTTCTATGTTGAACAAGGTAATCACACTAAGTCTGTACACTAAACATGTATACTAGGCTTCCTCTTTCTATGTTGAACAAGGTAATCACACTAAGTCTGTACACTAAGCATGTATAGGCTTCCTCTTTCTATGTTGAACAAGGTAATCACACTAAGTCTGTACACTAAGCATGAATAGGCTTCCTCTTTCTATGTTGAACAAGGTAATCACACTAAGTCTGTACACTAAGCATGTATAGGCTTCCTCTTTCTATGTTGAACCAAGGTAATCACACTAAGTCTGTACACTAAGCATGTATAGGCTTCCTCTTTCTATGTTGAACCAAGGTAATCACACTAAGTCTGTACACTAAACATGTATACTAGGCTTCCTCTTTCTATGTTGAACCAAGGTAATCACACTAAGTCTGTACACTAAGCATGTATAGGCTTCCTCTTTCTATGTTGAACAAGGTAATCACACTAAGTCTGTACACTAAACATGTATACTAGGCTTCCTCTTTCTATGTTGAACCAAGGTAATCACACTAAGTCTGTACACTAAACATGTATACTAGGCTTCCTCTTTCTATGTTGAACAAGGTAATCACACTAAGTCTGTACACTAAGCATGTATACTAGGCTTCCTCTTTCTATGTTGAACCAAGGTAATCACACTAAGTCTGTACACTAAGCATGTATACTAGGCTTCCTCTTTCTATGTTGAACCAAGGTAATCACACTAAGTCTGTACACTAAACATGTATACTAGGCTTCCTCTTTCTATGTTGAACCAAGGTAATCACACTAAGTCTGTACACTAAACATGTATACTAGGCTTCCTCTTTCTATGTTGAACCAAGGTAATCACACTAAGTCTGTACACTAAGCATGTATACTAGGCTTCCTCTTTCTATGTTGAACCAAGGTAATCACACTAAGTCTGTACACTAAACATGTATACTAGGCTTCCTCTTTCTATGTTCAACCAAGGTAATCACACTAAGTCTCCATATGTTTGACACTTCTGAACCAAGGTAATCACACTAAGTCTCCATATGTTTGACACTTCTGAACCAAGGTAATCACACTAAGTCTCCATATGTTTGACACTTCTTCTTCATATATACATAAGCCCTTTTGAAGAGACAGCCTTTTTGGTACTGAAACCCTAGTTACAACCATGGTAACTTGCCGACATTTGTCCTACAAACATCTACATGTCTGCCCCACTGGGGCATATATATATATATATATATATATATATATATATATATATATATATATATATATATATATATATATGTCAGCTGTAAGTGCCCTCCATAAATTTATGCTTAGTTGTGGGGTAGGTAGGGGTCATTATCAATGACCAAGAGACATCACCTTTATGACTACCTTTTAAAGCTTGTGTAGGGGCAGTAATTCCCTGTACTCGGTGGCAGACCCCCAGGGGCGGGTCTCCGGGTAATCACTGCCCCCCCTAGTGTGTATCATACCAATCCAGGTGTGGATGGAAGGTGGAAATGTCAGGCCAGGGGAAATAGCTCAGAGGAAGAGCAGCCGCTTCGAAGTTGGAGGGTCCCAGGTTCGGGTCCCGGTTTCTCCATGACATTTTCCGCTGACCACTACACTTGTATTTCCAATGTAGGTAGGACTGGTGAATAACTCTCCTGGGCTACATTCATGTCAATAGGCATAATGCAACAGTGCATCAGTGACCCTTTTGTCAGGAAATAGAGCATGCCAAATGGTTGTGGTCATGGTTAAGATTGTATGGAGATTATCATACTCTAAACATCCACAGTGATTAAAATTAGACTGTATTTGGTAGTAAGAACTCTTTTTTGGTGTAAGAAAAAAATCTATTTTAATAGTTATATTCCCTGGAACGCTTTCAACTTGCTCACAGAAATTACAAGTGTTTTATTCTTTGCCATAAGGGCTATATAATCCTTACTCTCAGTGTCTATTAGAAGCCAACTCCCTACAGTGGACCCTGCTGTCTTAAATCCGATCATCGTTATGTCACCAATGTTGTCAATGTCTAAGGTGAACAGGATCTCCTCGCCAACTTGGTGGTTACGGCCAAACTGCAAAGTACAGGAAGGTTTTTAGTTTCGGTCCATCAGCCACAACCCTGTTGTTAATAGACATAACTCCTGATGTAAAATGTCAAAAATCTTGTCGAAATAGCAACAGAATCCTCGTTCCAAAGTTGCCAGAGATCTGCCATTATTTTCACAGAGATTCCTTGTTCAACTGTACTGCCACCTGGGGCTCCTTGTAAAAAGTACACTGGTTCTCTGCTATATAATAACAGTGGCTCACTGTTCGGTTTTACAAGGATCCCTGGTAGATTTGACAGTTATTTCTTACAGTGTAGACATCAGTAACATACCTGTACATGGCTGTCCCATGTCACCCAGTACGGCTGGTGTAGGTCATTTGTCTTATCTATAGTGAATGATGTCTCCGTCCCCTCACAGTCCCTGTGAAATATAACCATGTTTTATTTTACTAATCTGATTTTAGGATTAAACATGAATTTTCATTTATTAGGCTGAGTGTCAAATCAACTTTGGTCATTGTTTGACTGACACTGGCTGAATTTCAATGTTACCTATGTGGATGCTATGGTAACTAGAACTGACATGACACCTAGGGAGCAAGCCTGAAGAATCAGGTTGTAGTGAGACCTTATATTTGAGGTATTACTTGACTAGATGTGAGTGAGGAAGTCTTTGAAATTCTAGTTATGGTTTTGTGAACATCTCTCTTATTTCTTGATTTTATGTTGCTATGGTAACTGAAATAGCCATGGCGACTATGGAGATAATGTAACGAATGAAATAAAACTTTTAATGAGAGGTACTTTATGACTTTGGAAATATGAATGTCCCAGTTGAATTTTGGTAAGTCCCCTATGAGACCCCCTTGTAGGAAGGCATGGCGATGCACTCCAGCACCAGTGGCTCTCATACAGCGCTAATATACAAACCCTGCTATGGTTTGATTATACCATTCTTTGATAGTATCCACGTCCTCAATAGGAGTGTGGTTTATATTAACCTACCTGACTGCTCCATTGGCAGTGTTGATACTGAGCTGTACCTCACACAGCGTCTGTCTTGACAGCTTGTTCTTTAGCAGGATGCTAGCTGTGCTGTCTGCCTTCACCTGTACAGGTTAAAATGTTACTGACACAGGCATGCATCATGTCCATTGTTCGGCATGATGTTCAGGTAATAGTCAAAGAAATTAGCATAGGTAAGCAGGGATATTTTTATGGCCAGCTGTAGATTTTCGTTCATCTTGGATAAAATGTAGATGCACAGGATTTCCGTAATATGACTGTCTAAATTGGGTATGGGATTGCTGGTATTAGGAAAAGAATGCTTGTAATTGTTAATTGAAAAGGAGCTTCCGAATTGGTATTCTTAATATTTGCTAAGGTACTAATAACATTCTGTCTGAAATCATTTGTTTATATGTTTTGAATGGGTATAACTGAATATTTGTAAAGTGAGGAAATTTGAGCCTCAGTTACGTTGTATAGAACTACTCTGAAATTATTTCCTGTTCCCATTCATTGGTTTTCAGTAGCTCAGACTACAAACATTATTTGTGTTATAGTTAGAACACCATCTAACAATCTCTAGATTACATATCCGACTACTTTCTAATATTTGATCAGGATGAATCTTAACATAGCCAATATAGAAAACCATTGAAAATCCAATATGGCGGACCATATCATCCTTGCAGCCACCACCGGCATACCCAACACTAATCCCCATTGTGTAAGTGCCCTGGAAAGTGTCGCGTCCCCTGTTAGTGGCACCAAGCCAAGTAGCGCCGCATCCCCTGCCCCCCCCCCCCACCACCCAGAATCCACCCACTAATCCCAACCCATGCGCATACTGCGTCATGATGCTTACCATCGCTACAAACATTATTCAATTCAAATTCGCCCCAAACCTGGTGAGATTTTGCAATCCGCATTCAAAATTTATTATTTAAGTTAACTAGTTATCATACAATGATGTCACAAGCTTATATTGCACTCATGAGACAATTTTTGGTGATGCTTTTTGTGTGTATGCCATGTGCAGGGATTAGGAGTGTTGGTAAATATAGTTTGGGTTATGAAGACTCAACCCCTTGTGTAATCTAAATCATATGCAGTGTTGCCTAGAGGAAACAAACTGAAGGATTACTGTTGGAAGGTAATCATCCTGATCGTTATTTTTGGCTCAATGGTTATTAGAAAGGGGATAACGGTCACAGTTATTAGTTTCTTGGTTCACATTAAGAAATGCATATGGGCTGTTCAGTAAGAGAATACTGTAATTTGCTTGAATACTGGACACTCATGCTAACTGAAGGATCACTATGGAGAATGGTCACAGTTATCAGTCTCTTTGTTCAGCAAGGAAGGGGCTGTTCTTGGATAGGATATAGTGGGTAAACTGACTATGGGACTCTGAGTTAACATAAAGTATGATTTCAGATATAACCATTTTACTTGATAAGAGAAACAAAGAAAGTTTGGAGTAACCATTACTGTAAAATAAGATTCTTAACCATAGAAACTGATCTTACTCACAACCTGACACTAAAATTATTCATGATAATCAACCCAAGTCTCAAATTTTGCCACTAGAATATTAGAATCAATCTATTATATTAACATGTGTATTTCAATGCCAATACTATTTTTGCATTGTGTATATTATATTGTTACAGCAAATTGCTATATTTTGTTATACAAATACAATTTAATCCTTATGACCATGAAAGAGTTTTGATTTTGAGTTTTCAAGGTTCTAAAATGTAGCTCCTTGGTTGTCCAGGTAAATAAGTAATTGTAAACCAGCATCTCATAACGATGAACAACCCATCATATGTGTTAACTGAAATGAACAGTGATTGATCCATGTCGTTCATTCTGCTTCCATTGGCAAATAGGTGCTGCATATCCTGCCTGGACAACACAGCCAATGATAAGATACACCTACTGTCTACAACAACGTTAAGCAGAAATATAAACGACGTCGGCAAGATGGTAACCTCAATCCACCCAACGTTAAATGGACTACTGATGAATGCCATGAGAGGCATCAGATAATGGACACATCTATCAACAAAATAGCTTAACTAGGCTATAATTGACAAACATCCATTGACAATAATACAAATATGCCAACTCCCTGCAAGAGCAGTGCTAAAACTCTCAAAAACCGGAAACAATCGAC
Organism: Acholoe squamosa; assembly: GCA_949317995.1. Taxonomy (NCBI): domain Eukaryota; kingdom Metazoa; phylum Annelida; class Polychaeta; order Phyllodocida; family Polynoidae; genus Acholoe; species Acholoe squamosa. The sequence continues at coordinate 76,089,109 of OX439045.1, read as the reverse complement.
ATTAAGTTTATTTTTATACCTATTTCTGCATTTGTATTTCCTCGTAATTCTTACTCTATGGAGAATCACAGACTCTAAATTTATGTTTTTCTTCTACATTATATCTAATATTCCTTTGCTCTCCCAAACCGGCAAATTTGTCTTGTCTGTAAGTCTCAATAGAATTATGTGTTTCACTATTGTATTAAATGTATTATTACATTATGTAACCATCAATAATCAAGGTATATTATTGCAAAAAAAAATATCAATTTAGCTTATAGTTTTATGAGTACATTTATTTTTTATTTAATAATCATCGAATTTGCATGGCTAATTGAAAAGGTAACCTATTTTTAGAAATCCATAAATAAAAACCATTTTTGACTTACAGCAAAGACGAGTTGTTTGGAGGGTACAATCATACTCTGCTCGCCATTATCTTCATTCCGTGTTATGAAGATGTCCTGTTCTCCTGGGTAGAAAAAAAAGAAAAGAATTTGACCTTTCCAAGAAATATTAAATTAAGCACCCAGATTATCGTATTTGGGCACCCCAAATCTTTCTGAAGTGTGATAACGTGGTACAATAAGGGCATAAATGACAAATAGTGGTTCACTCAGTGATTTTAGTAGCAGATAAGAAGCACGAGGCTGTAGTCCGAGTGCCTTCTTATCTAGCCGATAGAATCACGGAGTGAACCTCTATTTGTTATCCATGGCGTTTATACCATAGTTTCCGCCATTAGATTAAATATATTTACCTTATAAAAATTCATGAAAATCAATGTTATTTGTTGCGAGTCAACGGGAAAAGTCCTCTGCCATATTAGTTTCTCTGCGAGATGACCAGACTGCCTGGACGCAAAGTGTTACTTTGACTTGTGTCCTTGCGGCATTTTCATAGAACTCCCGCTGGTAAGGTGTGTGCGCTATGGCCAGAATGCCCTTAGAGCATATGGCAACGTAACAACTTGTGTCCTGCCGCTGTAAACAAGGCGTTTGTGACACAGTCAACAAGACGGTGAAAATATGCATCGTTTCGATTTTTCTATCATGAATCATGCATAATACACACGTCAAATCATTTAAAATGAAGAGGTGGGTGATAGATTTTAATGTCAAGATTCATCATGTGTAGCCATTAAGCTTCTAATGCTATGGATTTTTTAATATCGACTTAAATACTTGGCTGTTGACTTGCTGTCATTTCGTCTCAATCCAAGTATCAACATGGGTTTATTTTGCGCATACTTTACTTCATTATCCGCTTTTAGCACCGTAAGGTCGTTCAACAACCTTATAACCATGGTATAATGGCGGATAATTACCCTGCAGTGGAACATAGATGTTCCTTAAATGCTTTAAATCATTTGCATCTGATTTTGTTCACTGTTACTCTCCTCATATATATCCACAGTTTAAATATGAAACATGTCTGAAAAGTGTTCCTGCAATTCAGATTATTATTCCCATGGCAACCATAGAATTGAACGTTACCTCAAACAATTAATTTACCAGTGTTGACATTTTGCATATTGTTCATATGATTGCCTTAATCAATACATCAAACTAGATACGATTCCCTTATAGAAGAGAACAATCAACGGGGGTCCTTACCTACAACCTTATGGACCTTCCATATGGCTGTTCCGCTGCTCTTTGGGTATATGCGTCTTCGGCGTAAACTACTATAAGTTCTCTCCTTATAAACAGTGACTCCACCTCCTGATGTAAGAGTTATTCCACTAGTGTCCCAACTCAGGATGAAACGTCTAAATCTATTACAGCCCAACAATGGTTCTGTGGGGTGATGTATTTGGATTGTTTCATTTAAGGCAGTAGCTGAAGTCCATCCACGTTGATATTCGACAAAATCAAGCCATGCTGTATTTGGGCATGCCTTTAGGTCAAACTTGGTAACTGTTGTAAACACCCTCCACTGGTGGGTGAGAGTCAGTGAACTACTGTCTGTCTTTAGGATAAGAATTTCACCTGTTCAAATGATGCAAATAGATAAACACATGAATAAATAAAAAAACAAATAGGCCTAGAACATTCAGTCACTCAGTTCATTATAATATATTAATTGCTTTAAAACATTGCCTTTGCAACTAGAGAAAGGATGATGTAGAACTTATAGAAAAACACAAATAAATATGACTTTTTAGTGAGCACTATGTTTTCAAACTATTATCCGACCCCCCTAAAAGTGGTGATCCAACACGTTTCATTCGGTGTGCAGGGTCATCTTGCCCACAGCCCACCCCTACAACTCTAAAAGATTATGGTCTTAATGTTAAAACTTACCAGTTCCTTTGCCCCTTGCTCCCAATGGGTGTAGAACCATGAGTATGAAAATAAGTAACCTCATATTAGTTGATAAAATACTGTCAATCGTCATCTTGTGTCTTCACTCTAGAGAACAGATGAGTGTTATGTTATTTAGGTGGTTTAGAATACATGGCTATGTGTGTATAGATTTCTACTCCTTTTGTGATGTGGTCCTCTATATATTCCCAGAATAGTGAGACCCTTGATGGGGGGTCCCCAATTTCCCATGTTGATTTTAAGAAATGATCATGTCACTGTGTCAATTTTAAGAAATGTCCATGACACTGTGTCGACTTTAAGAAAAAGGTCATGTCCCCACGTCGATTATAAGAAAATGTCAATGTCCCATGTCACTAAGCTCAAAAATGCCCATGTCGCAATGTCGATTTTAGGGGTCTAGAGCCATAATAGTAATGGTCTCCTTAAATGTAGGACCTAAAGTCCCCCACCGGAGCTGCCTGCAGAGCTGAAGCACTCTGCAGTAAGTGCACCTGTAGAATGGTAGTCAATACATTCAAGTATATGCTGACAGCCCCTTTTGTGCCTACTGAGATCAGATGTGTACACAGATCAGCGTCCGTGAGTGGACCAATAGCCATGAATCTTCGTCAACTAGGTTGTCTTTGCCTCCTTTTCAATACATTCTTCAAAATGATAGATGTAGTTGTGTTAATCCTGTATTCTGGTCGTCAAGGCCCAGGACTTGAGGAGGCACCATGGTTTTGCCTATCTGTGAAGCATAATAAGAGATCTACAGGGGTCAGAACAGCCAAAAAGGGTCATTTTTTATAAAATACTAGAAGCAATATGTCACACAAAACCCAACTTCAGTCCAAATTTGGTTTTTTGTAAAATTTATTATTACAAAATAATAATGTACAGGCAATAACAAATGTTGATAATAATGTTGAGTGAATGTAGAATGATCAACCGTTTCGGCCGTGGTGAGCCTTCATTTTTATAAAAAAAAAGGAACTAATTGTTTCCCCTTGTTAAAAAATGAATAAAAAAGGGCAAAATCCTTATCCATTACACCTGGTATATTTCCCCCAGGGTAGAGACTTTTTAGTAACAGTTGGAGATCCATGGATAATCTTTTGTGGTGAATAGGTGCATAAAACATTTTGTGTAATTGATGAGTGGTCACATCTACAACCTTTTTCAGGTTCCCTTACACTAGGAAAGACACAGTATATGGAATAATAAAATATAACATGCAGAGCCCTTACATGTACCCATGCAGCACACACACAAAATTGGACCTACCTGTAGAACTGTATGGCCCAGAGACTACGATCTCATTTTGGGGTACTTTACCCGTGGTCATGTCTACGACCATACATGCAGCCATGCTGCTAGTTGTTTCATATTCAACTATCCTTACTATGTGTCCCTTATACCTCTATATGAAAGCAATAAGCCCTGTAAGTTTGGTTATTATATTCCACATAGTACCAGAGATATAAGAAAAGTATATGTGTGGTCACATCTACTACCGTGGTCACATCTATGACCTTGGACTTGTCTTTAGTTTTCTTGCAAGGTATTTGATACTTGGGTATCAGTATTATGTGTTAATTATACCTTATTATGAAAGCAACAATGAGGGTTAATGAGATTATTCTATCTTATTGCAACTCTGAGCTGTGACATTGAATACAAATGTGTGGTCATGTTTATGACCTTATATGGAGTCATACTGCAAAGGTGCTTGATATTTAAGTATAACCAATATATGTTAGATGTTCCTTGATATGAAATGAACATTAAACATATTAGTTAGGATATTCTGCCTGACTGCAACTCTGGGCTATGGCTTTGAATAGAAAGTGTGTGGTCACATCTACAACCAGGTAATAAGGCATTGTACTGTAGTCATTCTAATATGTATATTTAACCTTCCCTCATATATGGGCACCATAGCCCAATGTATGTACCTTATGCACACAAAAGGATTTTTTTCCATTCTCCAAAATTTATTTTGGACCCCTCTGACCAGCTACTTGACGATAATCCATGGCTATTGTTCTGTGGGCTCTTCACACTCAATAATTTATCATTCTATGAACAATTCATTGACATTTTACCACTTTCAGTACAAACAAAAGATAACGTCGGACACACAGGTTGCTTTAAAATTACTAAGTGACTAATCCATTATACCCAGTTAATAATTCAACATAGTGTGTACCTTATACATCTCTATCTCCTCTACTCAATGTTTGAATATCAAAGTGGTTCATGGGTTTTATCTCATCTTCTTCCTTCATACTATCTATGAACATTTCAAATCAGCTACAGTCATGGTATAATGTCTATTGAACACACTCGCTGCCAGGTGTTAAGCTAGATTGCTAATACTAATAATGCTTATAATGCGCAATGCTAATAATATCTGAAATTGTTGAAAATGTGGTGATTGACTTTTTGGTTTGCTGAATAGTATATAAATGACCACAAACACAAACGTGCTTCTCTCATTAATAAAGAAGACTCAATAAAAGATTTATTCTTAGTTGTGCTAGACAGATGCGTTTAGTTCTTACTGAGGCACATATATTCACTTTGAGATCGGGCTATAGATAAGTTGATTGAAACGATTACATTTTTCTTTGTGTATAAATTGACACATGCAACTGCTGGATGTATATGCATCAAAGTGTGATAATATTCATTGCCACTTTTTAGTCTATTCATTTTTTTTGAGGATCTGATTGCAATGGCAGGAAAATAAAACAGAAGCATTCCTTTTCATTTGAAGTGCACGATTGGATAGACATAACTCTGGATGTTTTTTTGTGGTTTATAGTATAACTATAAATAACAACACAACTAAAGTTCCAACTTGGTTTCTAAATGTGGCGTGTTATTGTGAAGAAAATGAACAAACAGTTTCGGCACTATGAGGCCTTCATCAGGGTTATAACTCCATAAAATTTCTCTTATAAGGTACTCTGTGAGTCATTGAATGTAACAATAGGAATAATGCATTATGGGTGTAAATATCAACACTTTCAGTGTTCCATGTTACCATGGAGATAATGACAACAATTTATGACATCATGTCTATACATAGTAATGATTTTAAAATACATTGAATAATTTGATATTATAAGTACACATTTGAACGGTGTAGATAAGGTACAATGTGAGTCGTAACGGTATTTACAATATAAATATTAATATTATAAATATAAATATTAATTAACACAATATCATGGCCTAAAAAAATTTTTTGGTCTAAAAAAATTTTTCTTCCCATGCAGGGACTGGAGGATTGAGACGTTAGCCTGAACTATGGTTAAATGGTTTCTATACTATAATGCCAATAGTTTTAGTTTTGATATAATATACTCTGGATGTTTTGATCGGACATGGAAGTCAACACAGGAAACCTGCTGCCCTTAAAAACTCGTCAATACAACCAAGATGGTCATGACGACCTAAACTCGTCATACTGACAATACAAGGTATTGATGACTGAGATCATCAGGATGACAAACTAAAGTCATCGATCTGACCACCAACTGACCACCTGCCATTCATTTCAGTTATCATGGTTCATGACCAGGGGGTGGGCAAAAATGTTTTTAACCCCTCTGAGGTGGGGGCAGCAAAATAATTTCACTTGTTCTCAGTAAAAAGCCTGCGCGATGCTACAGATTAAAATGGCGAGTTCATGTGTAATTTCCGGCCCTTCCAGATGGGGGCCAAATTAATTGACTCTCCTGAGCAAAATCCTCCTCCTGGCAGTTGCTAGAAAATGATCACTCCCTTAGAAATACTAATTTATTAAGGCGTATTGCATGTGTTGCATGAATGGAGCCATGGGACCGGGAGTCGAGCCGCGTGCCTCTGACGGCTGAGCACAACGTGCTAACCACTAGACCACTGCGTCTCCTCCCTTAGCGCCCGTCTTGGCTTGGCTATGTTTGACAGTAGGGAATGAAAATATATGCCTGGACCGGGACTCATCCCGCCTACCTCTACAATCTTACCAAGCAAACCCATACCATCACACGTCAGTCCCTGTGGGGCAGTGCACAGGGAGTTGGATTTGGGATGTGAGACTGCAGGTTCGATCCCTACCCTGGCCTGGACTATTTCGTGGGTTTTAACATGTAACATATAACATGGAGGGACATGAGAGGCGTGCGGTTATCCATGGATAACCCACACCGGGCACAGGTTATCCATGGAAAACCGCATGCCTTACAAAATTGATGTTACAGCCTACAGGGTGTGCAATATCGACAGATATGTGGATGGGAATAGCCACCAAAAAGCACCCAGTAAGCCAGAAATCGTGGAATTATACAGACTAAATAAAGGTTGGTAGGGATGTAAGTATGGTTGGTCAACTACCCTGACTATAGTAGTCGAGTTAAGATTTGTAAGATTGATGTGGGACAGAAGGTCGCATCATGGGCGAAAATAGGGGTAACTGCCGACAGGGCTCCCGTGAAGCTACCGGGGGGAGAGCTGGGGCAGCCCGATGAAGTACAGTAAGGGGGGGGGCGATGTCGTCTTTTTGCCGATGGCCACACCATTATATAACAGATATATAATACCAGCAAATAGCTCCTGTAGTGAGTGAGTGAGTGAGTGAGTGAGTGAGTGAGTGAGTGAGTGAGTGAGTGAGTGAGTGAGTGAGTAATAGATGTTTAATGCCATTTCGACAGCTAAGGTTATATTCATGGCGAGAACCATATTACAAAACTTCACAGAGGAATATGTCGGTGCCCGCGCATATATGCACCACACACATCCTGATAGGATAGGAAAGAGGAGAAATAGACCCTTTTAAGTGGGCTAGGGAGGCCCGAGCTCTTGTAGTTTCAGCGCACTTGATGAATTTATCCATCCAGGAACAATTCATTTATATTTTTTTTTTATTTCAACACTTCCAGCACAAACAAAAGATTATCATGGGCAAACAGGTCTCTTCAAATTTACTCTGCAACTAATCAATATATACAGTCAATAATTCAGAATAATGAGCATTTCATAAACCTGCAGGCTATGGGTCCGGCATTGTAATCTATCTCATCTACTCAATGTTTGAATACCAAAGTGATTTATGGGTTTTATCTGATCCTAGTCACCCTTCATATTATCAGCTACCATCATCACATGTACACGATATGTGTTAGCACATGGCGCCTCGTTTTCTGTTTACCACCCTCCTCCACTCTTTTTTGTCTACGGCCTTTTCTCTAGCTTCCTCTGGTGTCAGTTTAAGTTCCTGTAGGTCTTTCTCCAGGGCTTTAAGCCATGTTGATGCCAGTTCACCTTATAGCTTTTATATTTTCGCTGCCGGTGTTTTCTTGTGTAGCCATTCTGCATGTCCTACCAACTTAGTATCAGCCATGGGTATCTTAAATCATTATCATCCATGGTACAATCTCCCAAGCTAGCGCACGCCATGTGATTCACATCCCTTTTACATTATCACTACATAAACCCCATTAGTTTTACGTAAAAGTGATTTAAATTACATGGTATTTGCTCGCGAACAAGTAATCAATGGATAATTCATGACGAGTGTGTGTTAGTGAAGGATAATTACACAAGGCTGTAGGCCGAGTGTAATTAGCCTTTGCTAACACACACGAGTCATGAATTATCCATTGACTACTTATTTTATACCACGAAACCAATAAATAATCAATAGAATACCAATAAATTCAAGTTGAAAACAAAAATTATTCCCCCTCCCTGGGACTCGAAGCCAGCCATAGTGTGTGTACACAGGTACATACACCTCCTCGTCGGCTTGGATTTGTTTGAATGCGTCTCCGTGACCTTCTTCTTTGAAAACAACACGTGATCTAGCCATGTGACTTAACCACATGGTCTCTTATTTGTAAAAGATTTTTGGGGTGAGGGGTACCTGTATGTCTGTAAATATGTTTAGGTGTACTTTAGCTGCTTCGTGTGTAAAAGCTTCCTTGTTGTTGATGAAAATAATTATGTCAACTCTGTATTCATAATATGAATGATAAACTCTTTTAGGGATTGATCATTTTTTAACAACGGGAGCAGGCTGGCAGGTTTGAAGGGGTCAACATTTTTCTACCCCTTGACCAGGGGGTGGGCAAAAATGTTTTTAACCCCTCTGAGGGGGGGGGGGCAGCAAAATAATTTCACTTGTTCTCAGTAAAAAGCCTGCGCGATGCTACAGATTAAAATGGCGAGTTCATGTTTGATTTTCTGCCCCTCCAGATGGGGGCCAAATTAATTGACTCTCCTGAGCAAAATCCTCCCCCTGGCAGTTGTTAGAAAATGATCACTCCCTTAGAAACACTAATTTATTAAGGCGTATTGCATGTGTTGCATGAATGGAGCCATGGCTTCTGCTACATAATATATCACGTCGACTCTCTGGGTGTACCGCATGGTGACTTCAAACAACAAGATAGCTTCGCTGATGTCTTCTCGATTTTATATTCAAAAGTCATAGAGAAAATACACATGAAATTGTTACCTGTGTTTAGCTCTTTGCGTTTTTTCTAGTGATGTAGAGTGCACATTGATTAATCTTTTTAGTTATATATACATAAATCACCTCATATCTGCAGAGAGGACATTTTCTCATCTCATTTGTTGTCTGTAAATACTTCCGTTTTTTTATGTATATATGATCTGTTATATGTTTAATTTCTTGTATATTCATCTTATTCTCATATGATATGCATGTGATAAACAAATAAACAATTTTGAAACCTTAATTTTCAAAACCATTTGTTGTTGAAAAATATTTTATTGGCTTATTATATATCTTAAGCATACATATTTCCTCCAACACAAGCCAACGACATATAATATGGATACTATTGAAGATTGGCATTCCGACTTTATCTCAAGTTGGATATGACAGCCCCATATTTTTAACGAAGAACCTCGGTATCACACCCCCCAGTGTGATAACCCTTTCCCATATCACACTGTCAGGTAGATCATTGCAAATGGTCACATAACTAATGATGGAATGAATACTAATGCCAAATAAATGAAATTTCGAAGTAACTTGAGCTAAATACAAAGGAGCACTCGGATTGGTACCCACTGACAGTTATCACACTCGGCTTCGCCTCGAGTGATAACCCTCAATGGGGACCAATTCTTGTGCACCTTTGTCTATTTATTGGCACAATACGGAAATACACTAAAGTTCAACTGTTACAACAGAATTGACTAAAAGCACACAAAAAATATAAGCCATTGTTTGTTCATAAAGACATGTATAAAATGTACAACTTTTAAGATCAACAGTGATCCCTAGAATACTCTTAAATATACCTGGCACTATCATGAACTATTTTAATTTTTTGCCAAAATCACAGATATGTATATTAGAACGGTAAAATGTCAACACATGACTTAATATCTGGTTGAAACTTTTCAGTATCAGTTGGGAGGAGTTATAAGACTGAAACCTGATATTAAGTCATGTGTTGACACTTTACCATTCTTATATCTATCAATAAATGCCTCTACGTCAAGAATAAAGGCTAAAACATTTGACCTACAATCATCCTTTTTTGCACACAGGAAGTAGCTTGATACATAGACAAAGGTGCACGAGAATTGGTCCCCACATGTATTGATCATGACCAAGGTAGGTAAATTTCCAGTGTATACTATCTTCTGACACAGTTTTGACAAATCAACCACATCATGATGACCTATTGACATGATAACGTGGAATGTATCATGTAAAAGCATGGATAACCTTAAATTCATTTACAACTGCAGTACTGGGAATACAATCTTAACACATAATAATAATGCAAACTGTATCTTGATCATGATCATTTATAATCCTGTATTCAATAGGAATGATTCCTAGAAGTGCCACCAGATGGAGCCAGTATACCATTTATATACAATTGCTATATGTTTGACTTAAGAATACATGTTTAAACTAACATGCTAGAACATTGATAGAATGCATGAATGTAGGAACAGAAATCAAAAGAACTGATAATACAATGTTAGAGATAAGTTCTACTTCAGGTCACACCTCATTTGTGGCATTCAAAAAAATATATGATCAGCATCATACCCAACCTGATCTCAATTGGGATAGCGGTTAAACCCACGTATAAGGTGCACCCCCAATTCAAGGCAGCCTGCCTCCCACGTATAAGACCCATCCACGATCTGATTCGCGTATAAGACACGCCTTATACGTGGGAGATCACGGTATGGGGTTGTTTTATCCAACTTGAGATAAAGGAAAAGTTTTTGGCTGATATGGACACTTTAGACAGGAAGTAACTTGATACAGGAATCAATGTAAAGCCCTGTAACTGCTCATATCAAGCATAAAGCATTTATTGATAAACACTTTTAACAATGCCCAGTCACATGACGTAAAAATACATAGAAGTAAAGCATTTAGGGACACATGCCATTGCCATATGTCACCATGATGTAATGGAGTCCCCATTGGCTTGTAAATTTCAAATAACTGATCATCCCAAAATTCACCAAAGATTTTAGCTGTCTTCGCCAATATACTCCAATGTTACATCCATTGAAGATGCTGAGCCTTTAGGGCTGGTATACCCTCTGAAAGGTTCAATACAATGTTCCAATGAAGAGCAAAAATCCATTAGTGGATTGCTGCACCATGATGACAAAGGCTAGTGGCAGATCCAGGATCTGGAAAAGGAGGGGGCGCAGCCCAAAAGGAGGGGGGCACACCCCCTATTTTTGAGAAAGTTTTGGGTCCAGAATATGTTATTTATCTCTTAAGCACTGGGAAAAAATGGGCGGGTGTGCACCCCTGCGCTCCCTCCTCTGAATCTGCCACTGAAAGGAACATAGACCCCTGACCTTATCCCTGATGACAACACGCTGGCTCACCAGGCGTATGTTGTTGTCATAGATATTAAAATACACCCCTATAGCCATATTGAAGCGTATATGGGGTGATTCAGTGAATGATGTTTACCAGCCTGAAAACCAATGAAATCACTAACTCAATATATTATTTAACAACACTTTATTTTATTGAAAGCCCTATATCTTGAATTGTTAGAAAGGTTGATTCAAGTCACTAATTCCTAATGCATCAGTTTTTATAGCCTGTGGTGTAAAACCATAATTCTTTACCCTCACATACGTAACGTTTTTAAACAAACAGTCATAAAAGCTGTTAAATATCATCCTATGTACATCAGATTTCATGTCCAAAATGTTATGGAGATCAGTGAAAGTTTTGAATGTAGCCTAGCATTCTTGACTTTTCCCTCATACATTTAACAATAACTAGATCTTAATGAAAAACACTCTCTATTATCTAAAGTGTCCGTACTTTCAAAAGATGTCACTCTTTTCCAACAATATATACATTCTGGTCCTGATCTGCAAAGGCACTTCTGAATACCAAAGAAAGAAAACGTTACCTATGTGAGGATTTGGATAGAGCAATACTTTTAAACATCACAGATCATCTGCATCACTATTTCTTGTACAGGACTTGCTAATTAGTATTTCAAAGGTATATCTTAACACATTAGACTATATTATGGGTCATTTCCATCTCACTCTGAGCACATGCCATCCTCATTGGGCAGCCTGTCCTCCTCAGGAACTTGCAATGTGGGATGAGAAGTAAGTAGGACCAGAAAATTGCGTATGGATAGAACCCCATAAATATCATTACTGACTGGCAGTGCAGCCATACCCTAGAATATAGCAACCATAAAAGATTTTTGAAAAAAAAACAACTGCAGGATTGCTACATTCACTACTATTTTAGTTTGGGGAACCATATGTGCATCTAATGGTGAATTATGTATAGTCTGGGTGGGTCTGAAGTACACATAGGAACCAAAATGAACAAAACCTCACATACATAACGTTTTCAAATTTGTGGGAAACTTGCAGAAATTTAAATGGTAAGTGCCCTAATTCTATCCAGGATATTAGATAGGGACACTATTAGAAGATTATCAACCAATTTATTTGAAAAATTCTATTTGTAGGTGTGTGGTGCAACACATATAGTTAACACCTCACATATGTAACGAAATGCCAAGGAGGTTGGAAAAAAGGAATACTGCTGGAAAAATATATACCAAAAGAGAGGTTATTTGTACTGAAATGATTGATTGTAGGTCTAGGAGTAAATAAAGAATGGTAAGAGCAAGTAATCTCGCAAAATAATGCACTTTTGGGATGTGGGAGGTGAAAATTCCGAAAAAAATAATGAACACTTCTCACCCGAGACAGGCTGGGGTGTCATTTCAAAATATTCAAACTGGACCTAATGAACCCTACCAGTAAAGGTAGGCCCTAATTTCAACAAATAATAATGATTTGGGGATAAATATACAGCAGGAGTAGCTCAGGAAGGACCATTTCCATCCCCCAGTGAAAACATTATGTATGTGAGGAAAATCAAGCTTTAAAGAGTATGGGGCTTCTTGGCCAAATTAAATGGCATTACCAAGGTGCTATGGCCAGTCTATGGCTGGGGCTTTCAATCAGATGGAAATATAAATAAAAATACATCATTTCTATGCAATCTAAGACACTTCCAGACCCTCACATATATAACACACACTATTTCATGAGAATCTGATTGAAATTCCTTACCTTTTTGAGAAATTGCAGTGTAAATGGAGCTGCAAAATCACAGTAGACTGTGAGCTTAGCTAATTTGAGATCCTCTGAGTGACTTCCAGTGGTTGGTCATTTCTGCCAGGGCAACTGGAAACATTTCCTTTCTCCCCCACATATTTTCATTATGTATGTAAGGATTTCCACACCAATACCAAAAGACCCCCTCTGTGGCATTACTATGTAGACTTGAGCCATGATTTTTGTTTTAATCATTCAATTCATATACATACTACACTAGAATAGACTAGAAATAAAGAGTTATTTATTTAGATAGCCTACAGATATATGAAAGTGTACCTCACATACGTAACATTTTCAGGAGTTGAATTTTGGTTTATGAGACCTAGCTCATATTTGCAGCGAACCAGCACTTTCATTTATTTAACATCAAAACCCCCCTAGGGACCCTTCTCAAAACAGGTAATGAGAACAGTGAGGATAGTTTTTTAGCATAGAAGTTAAAGGCGTAAAAAAAGTGTTACGTATGTGAGGATGCTCACAGTTTGATATTATAACAGATGTGTGAAAGACAGTTGAGGTAGGGACATGGCAAAAGTACTTTTAATAGATAGCTATGACCTCTCACCAAAGGCAAAATGGGTTTATCACACTCTAACACTGCCTAGCTTAACAATATATAGGTGAGAATGATGGAAAATTGGACAAAAAAGGACATTTTTGGTGTATTGTCCAACTTCGAGCCTCCGTAACTCGTCAAATTATAAGCCGATATACATACATTTGTCCTCTACTTAAAGCTCAAGATGTTTTCTATCAGTTGTGACTAAAATAATGAAGAATAGTAGTCTACATTCTTTTACTCTAGCACCCCAAAGCTAAAATCCTCTCAAAATAGACCCAAACATTGCTCAGTGAATCTGCCCATATCATAAGTTTAAATAGGGTTGCCTGAGTTGTTTAACCCTTTAAAGACCACTGGTGCAGGAGTGCATCATACCCCTTAGTCGCCATGATGTACCAATTAAGTGCTGGCGAGACTGGTTGCCAGCTATTCTTTGGCGTATCATGATGACCCTACAGGGCTGATACATAAACTCCTGGAGGGTAGGCATGATGCACCAATGAAGTGCTGGCAAGTAGTATCGCCAGCACTTCATTGGTGCATCATGACGACCAATGGGCATGATGCATCAATGCATCAGTGGCCATTGCAGAATTAAGCAAATAGACTCTTTAGTATGTTTAACAAAAGCTGCCCCCTGCACATACATGGTATAAATGATAAAACCACTTCACATTGTACGACAAAGTAGATGGACATACAAACTGTTATATAAAATGTTCATATTGTCTTCCCATTAATAATATCAACATGGGTATGTAAGCAGAAAGACAATACATCAATCCTTGTGAGAAAAGAAGAAAAGTGATGCCTGTATTAAAATAATGCCATAATATATCTTGATTCCTTGGCACATCAGACGCTACACTTAAACATCTCGGCAACATTGAGTACATATTACTGACTAGACATTGTCATTTAATGTGCATTGTGCCGCGAGCTTCACTAGCAGCACCCATGTGTATCCTATCTGTTGTTTTTTATCATCTTTTTTCTGCCTTCTTATGGATTTTACCGGTAATATACTGGCACTTAGGGTTGCTCAACTTGAGAACAATATGTTAACATTATGCAAGGATGTTGCAGTAATTCTTTGCCAACCAAAATAACCAGTGTTGTACAGACCAAATCATTATGGGGTGTTACATGTAACGCTTACAAATGCTTGTGTGAAATCGGCAATGACGAAAATGGAACGTGGACAATACCTCCTGAGTAATCATACCTCTGCATCTGCTATAGCATAAAATACACAGATATATACTGTCACCAACCCATTTATAATACGACCGTTACTATAGAACAGTACTGGACATGCTGTATTCAATGGGGGCATGGAATACAATGTGGCCGCATTCAATGGGTATCCGCCATCTTGGATTTTGAACAGAGCTGAGCCGTTTTTCTTTATTTAAAAGCAATTTAACCCTGTAGGCCATGACATAAATGCAAATGTCCATTCCAGGGAATAAATTTGTATCGTATTCACCCAGGTGAGGCTGTCCGTATTCAACAACGCTTTATATTCCCTGGAATGGACATTTGCTTATGTACTCTTATGTCAAACCCTTTGACTTTGATATTGTAGAACCATAACAACAGTTGTAACTGAGTGTCCTATGATCAACTCCTTAGCCAATTTATAATGTATGGTTACGCTTGATACAAAATCTGCTAATGCTTATATATTATGCACACCTGATATACTATGTAAGACAGTGTTGTAACCAGAATGTACTATCATCAGTTTGTAATTGCTTCTCTGAGCATTACATGGAATAATTGTAAAAAGTTTGGCTATGGCTAATAAAATCTTTAAACAAAAAAAGAATAACATTGGATGATTGTAGTATGAAATCACGTACAGCCAAAAGCAGCAAAAAAACTACTTTTTATAAATTGAAAAATAAGGAGGTGAATACATTTTTTTATTTGGCTAAAAAAACATAATTTGTTTTAGCGAAATGAATAGCTTTTTTTTTGTTTTGAAGATTATTCATCACATTTTAAATCATTTCTAGATGTGCACATTGTGTACTCTAATGCTCTGTGTATAAGTTGCGGTTTAAACTTGAGGGCGGACCTAATGGAGGCCTGAGTTGCGGTACATCTTACTTGTGAGATGCACCATATATATATATATATATATATATATATATATATATATATATATATATATATAAATATGGTATAAATGGTGGATGTATTCTATGTAGATATTCACTTGCTATTGGGTGCAAGCCTGAGTGGAGCTGGTTCAGGCGACTTGCACTGATAAGCTGATAAGGTAGGGACCAGCATGTCCGTGGAAGTGGATGTTATCCAGGGACAAGGTACCCATCAAAACAATACCTCATCAGTGTGTTTTGCCACCTTTGGCATAACCAGCAAAATTCAAAATGGTGCACCCACTGGGGATGGGTCCAGGCTCCTACAGTTGCTTTACCATATAGTGCCATTTCTGAAAGTTGAATTTTTCAGAGGTCAATGACAGACTTCATATAAGTGTGCACAGATCATGATCATGTTACAACAAAATAATTAGAAGTTCACTCAAATATTTTATAATATCAGAAAGCACCATGTTATTTATGATTTTTACCCTTCAAGGGCCGCTGATGCATTTATGCATCATGCCCATTGGTGGTCCTGATCCATGAATGTAGGCTTGATACACTCCCTGAGGGTCGGCATGATGCACCAATGAAGTGGGTCCAATTGCAAGCACTTCATTGCAGCATCAACAATGGACATGATACAGTCCTAGTTCCATTCCTTTTTTTTCTTTGCCATCAAATGTCGTTGGCACAAACAACATTATATCCCTTTAAAAACATGCATGTTTTGAATATGAATACAAAATATGACAAGAGTACAAACTATGGGTTAATTTTATGTACTTACACTAATTCCGGTGGCACAGGAGGCTGCACAGCTACCATTCAGAAAGCGCTCCTCGACGTACCCGTGCCTCTCATACAAGCGCTTAGCGGCATTTTCATACGCTACCCATAGACACACTGCCTGTTGTATCAAACCAATACGATGCATTATTTAGGGAATAACACTGAAAAATCACCCATCATCCACCTGACAACATATGAATATCAATTATGAAGTCTAAAGGTGATATGAAGTTAACCTCCTTTGCCAGGAGTGCATTATCCATCTAGATAATGCACGTCAATCAGCCAATCGGAACGCAGCATTTAGGATAATGCACTCTGACTTTGCCCAGCTGTGTTAAAACTATAACTAACCCCTTTCAGGTCTGGTGATGCAGGAGTGATTCATGCCCACAGAAGCATCACCCCACCAGGAGGGTATCTACGCCATTGGGTTGACACAATGCATTAAAATAGCCCTGGTAAGTCATACATTAGAGCGGCATTAATGTATCATGCCAACCAATGGGAATGATGCATTAAAAGAAAAGACCACCCTATTTTCATTTTGATTTATTTTGATAGCCTTTGTGATGATAAACAAGATTTTGGCATACTCACTGAAATATGTACTACTATAAGGGAGAATAGCAGGCCTTTGTGCTGCATTGTATGATGTTACAATTGACCAAATGCAGCATTCTGCATTGACTATGTATGGAGGCTGTTGTAAACGTGATTATAAATAGAATATTGAAGTCCCCAACATTATGATATCATTTAGATACCCTTCCCAGGGTTATTTAAAGACAATTATCGAAGAAAATGAACAACCATTGTGTGAAGAAAGATATGGACATCATACAATGCAGCAGAATAGCCTGTTGTTCTCCCTCATATTAATGCAAATTTTAGTAAGTATGCCAAAATCATGTTTATCATCACAAAGGCTATTGAAATAAATCAACATGAAAATAGGGTGGTCTCTTCTTTTAATGCATTAGCGAGCTTAAAGGGTAAGACGGATTGTCTACATCACAAGCTCTACTACATGACACTAGTGGCTGCAAAACCCTACATTCTCTTAATCATCTTTTACCCAAAGGTCATACCCTAGATTACCTACCGGTAGGTTCATGTCGCGGGCACGTTGGTCTATGGCTACCAGCAAGGCCTTACCAATGCCCTTACCCCGGAAACCTTCCATAACAGCAAGTTGGTTCACATAAAGATGTCCCTCTGGGCATTTAGGCTCCCACCACCCCATACGACTCAGCCTATGTAGGATAAAATGTGAAAGTATAGAAAATCATGAGATGACATTCAGTGTTAAAAAAGGTCAATTTAAAACATAGGGTCCATATATTCGAATATTGAGGTGATATAGGGGAGGTGGCATTTAAATACTGATATGACTGTAAAATTGAATCAGAGACCCTTCTTTTTTGAAAAATGATCCTCCACGTTTATTGCTCAAGTGAAGTGAAACAGCCCCCAGGATGCATACTGTATTGCACCCTGGCATTAAATAACACATCATAGACCCACCGTGCATGTGCAGTGTACTTTTCAAATCCAAGATGGCAATTGCCCCATGAAAACAACATTGAAGAACTTTGATAAATGTGAGTTTTTGTGTGGTTAATTGAGTAGATATCTACTAAAACAACTTTACATAAATGTAAACATGAACTCTGAGCAGTCTTCAGTGTTAGCTCCCCCATGAGGGTGTCTGGGCTGATCCGCATGAGGCCAGTAGTTCACCTTCACCATTATACCGATACTCACCGTAATAGATTACAGCAGCCGAGCACAGAGAGGTAGGTAGAGAAACCAGTATCTCCCTGGTAAGGGTCGCTTCAAAATGTTGAAAAGGGACATTTTTATTTCATAGAAGCATTATTTCACAATCTTTTTTTTTATAAATTAGCCCTGGCTTACTCTGTTACCTCAGTTCCTGATATTTCTATTAGCATTATGTATTTATACAGTTGGACATAATAACCATCTACATTTTCGCTGTGTGTGGAGGCCTTTCCTTATCAATGTAATCAGATCTTAGTCTGTACATGTAAGCTACTTTCATTGGATTTACTCTTTCCATATCCAGTACTTTGTTGTTGTTGTTGTTATCTTCATTTACTTGATTCATATAAGCTAACCTGTCCTTTTTAACATGAACCTGTTATTTCTATGCCCAGTACTTGCTGTAGCACCAATGCAGAGTGTCTTATCATCAACTGTTAACAGATGAGTGACACTTTATTCTATTATTGTATCAGCCCGTCTGCCCAGACCAGCCAACCCTCACATTCAGATGGATGAGGATTTGCCCCCTTTTCCTAAAGGGGGACATACCCCTTTCTTTTCAAAGCCCATACTTTCTTATAGTGCAAATTAGGGTAGCTGACCACTCTTAAAGGAATAAGAAATATTCTGTCCAGGTGAAACTCAACATGCGACAGAACATTTGAAACAAACCTTTGGCCAGCAAACTTCACTATGCCGATGCCAGCCGGTCTCCCACTGTATTCCGCTACAAAAATGGTCTTCTGTGCCTCAGCATCCAAGGTTGCCATCGTGTCAGCAAAAAGGCCGATCAGCGGTTCTATTCTGTAATGTAACAGAAACAAATGGTTAGTAGGTTCTATACTGTGATATAATGGCAACAGCATTTATTCCCCAGAACCCCATGGTTTCCATCAAAATAACTACAATTCTACTTCTACTTAGGAGAGTCTCCAATCAATACTATAAGATAAGTATGGTTCTATATTGTAATATAAATAGCAACAGTTAGTTAATATGGCTCTATACCATGCGGGTTTCCCTATCCCACTTTAAAGGGTCTATATCTCCTCTTTCCTGTCCCCTTGGATATGTGTGATGCACATGTGCAGGCACCAACACATTCCTCTTTGAAATTGTGTAATGTAGCTCTCAACATGAATACGAGCTTAGCTGTCGTAATGGCATTAAAGATGTATTACTCACTCACTCTATATTGTATACATGTAAATGGCAACAGTTATTATAAGGCATAACTGTCTGTTAAGATGTAAAGAGCTGAATGATCAAATAAAACAAAGTTTATTCTTGTTTTCTTTCCTGACAATAATACTCTTAAGGTTTTGGGTCCTGCCAAGATTAATCCAGGTCTGTAGAATGATAAACTCTGCAGGACCAAATGGACTGTGAGAGAGAGCAGTTTTCATAAAGACTGAAGTGGTTCAATTTTGTAATATAGCAACAACTGTCCCTAGTGTCAGGTGAAGCTCATACCAGTCCCAAACCAGAGGCAGATCAGGAGGTTATTGCAAAATAATTTCCTCAATCGATAGTTATTTTGAATTGACGTCTCTAGATCATTATTTGATTAAATCATGATAAGAATTGTGAAAATAATATTCTTTCATTTTAAATCGACAGATATGCTGCTATCTGAGGTGCTAGCTGCATCGACAGGCACTAGTATAAGACTTTCTATGGCGAAGAAGGGGGATAGAAGGAAGAAAGACCACAAGATTACTAGGTCATACTACAGATTAGGCAATAAGCAGGTCTGCCAGCATACCATTACATTTTTCTACTGCTGAGTACAAGATTACTTTTTAAAGTAGAAAATCCTAACTGATAAAGGGGGTGTCCGGGGAACAGCCTCGGTCCCAAGACATCTGAATCCTCCTTTTCATACAAGACGCGAGATGAATGGTACTATCATATACCATTTTATTATTCCATAAATTCTAACATATTATTGTATTAATCAAAGAATATCTAAGAAATTAATACATAGGTTGGTTCTAAGAGCTATAAGAGCGCTCAAACTTTGTATAAGAGCGTTCATGCCCCACTGCACACCAGCCAGGTCAGTTAGACAGAGGTTATGACATCAAAGGGTCCGACCTAATGGTCCACTGCACAATATAATGTTTTGAAGGGTCTCAGTGTGCGACCTCATGGTTCAGTGCACAAACTAATAAGTTGTAAGTGAATGCAAACGGCCGTTAGGGGTGCCTGGGCACCGCTGACGCCGTCATGGGTGTCTGAGCACCCAAACACTGAACAATAGCTTACATAAGTCACGACGCCATAACCTTCCGGTCGCTCTAGCGTCGCTCCTGAGCAACCTAGGTCAAATATCAAAGCATTTATGGAAAGCCCATAATTAGACAGTCAAAATGAGCCCAAGATCAAGGCGGAACTCCTATTATTAAGGAAGTTACGCCATAGAGACTGATTCAACCTCCGAATGCTCTACAGACGAACCAGCTCAAGTTACGCGCCCGGCAGCGTAAACTTCCGAGATATGAGGGTCTGAAGTTACAGAACCGACCAGGACAATCGGGGACATAGCGGCGTCTATGGGGGTCCTTTGTGCACCCTGTGACACATGAAAGACCCCCCTCAAACAATTGCAGATGCCACTGGCCCCAGTCAGTCTGAGGTGCAATGCCAAGATTTGGTACAAATAGCCTGGCTGCACCTCCTAGAAATCAGAACACCAAGAACCACTCCAGAGGTAACATCTCCAGTCATCTCCTGCTACCTGCTATACCACTGCACTATGGTGAAACTATGCTAGACAGGCATTGGTTTCCATCATTAGTGGCCAGAGACTATCTTCCTCCAGACATCCACCAGAGGGTAAAGTTATTCATTATTACATTATTCCTCTAAGCAGCAGGCCAGGAGCTAGGTGTGGGAACCCACCTAGAACTATGCTGGACATTGTATTATTATTACCTCACAGGTGGAGTGGAACAGAACATTATACTTTATAAACTACTGTATATTTACTGTATGTACAAATTACCTACATACTAACTACTGTGTGATTGATATTTCTTACATGTTGCCTAAAGCTGAATAAACCAGTGATAACTGGAAATAACACTATATATATGACCGCTATACTTAACTAAGGATATATAACCAAACAGTAATTAAGTTGTCACAATTGGCGCTCTTAACGCCCTTAATTTATTAAGAAAACACAAAGAAAAAAAAATTGGGGTCCAACCAAAACAATATGGTGGCCTCCTTGTGTGTGTGGTGGCTACCTGGGAGGGGGTCAGGTGACTTAGATGAGACTATGCAGGCCTGCCCCCTATGTGAGTCCCAGTGTAGCAGACACCTGAGTAGCAGAACCGCTACAATATATACCATTATAATAACTAGTAGGTAGATAATTATAACACCCATATATGACCGCTATACTTAACTAAGGATATATAACCAAACAGTAATTAAGTTGTCACAATTGGCGCTCTTAACGCCCAAGACCTCCAAGACAATTGTCCTAGTGTAAGGAAAACATAACTAAACACAAACACGAAGAAAGGAGGCTGCAACCTTGTCCTTTGACACCTTTTGAGTCAGGCTATCAACAAGATATAACAATACCGCGAGACTTTGCCAATCGCCTCTGGATTTTATGTCGATAAGATTCCAACCAATCGAGGACAGGTAAGATGCTCCGCCTCTGCGGAGGGAATGGGTGGATACTTTGCCCACAATGCCACACAATTCTGACAGGCGATGGAGTTCAGTGGCAAAAGCTGAATAAGTCATTGGCCGTAAGCGTCCTCGCTCCCAGTACTGAAACACTTCCTGACCTGCCCCCAACCCAGTGTGGTCGATAAGCCGGCGAACATAGGAGGTGACGCATAAAGGCGATCCTGGTATGCTACTGAACGGGATTTCAAGCACCCGCTCACCATATTGAATCGTCTTTGTACGAGGCAAGGTCAGGAGTAGCCCCCAGTCATGGAAGGATAAATCCTGGAGACATATAGCTTGGGAGGAACTTGTTACGTGTGCTTTGCGTAGAAGGCCGCGGAAGGCAGTAATGGCTGCCGTCCACCAACACAAATGAAACGACACTGACATGTCCAGATGCTTGTAGAATTTGAGGAGATGTGTAGGCTCCAAAGGCATAGCTTGCACTGGCGAATAACCTAGCTTACGCTTGGCTCCTAACATTGTCCGTTTGACCATGAAATTGGTAGCATTGACTGGAGTATAACCGTGCAGGTGCTGGAGATATGACAGGGCACTTACATACTGTTCAATGCTTGAGTACTTAAGCCTCCGGGCTAGGTACGCCACATATAAACAAACACTCTCCTGCGTACATGGAAGTGGCTGAATGTCAAATAAGGCACAAAATTCATGATAGTCTTTCCACCTGGACCTGTACGATCTGTACGAGCTCTCAGCCAGGGCTTGGTCTTGTAGACTCCGGGCCTCCTGACGTAACAGGGACAGACCTACAACACATGGGAAAGGGGGGTGAGACTGCTGCAACTTGGGGGTATGCTAAGCGAGAAATGTAATCAGCCTCAATATTATCGCCAGACCTGATGTAGGAACATTTGATATTGACATTGTATGTGAAGGCGAGCCAAAACAATTCTCGCAGGAGGTCCATGCTGACGTTATTACGGCTCCTACCAGAGCTCAACATACTGCAAACCTGGGTATTATCACTCAAGATGAGGATGGTAGTGTCCCTATACACTGGACCCCACCTGACCAAGGCCATCAGTACAAGCCAAAGTTCCTGGATGTTGATGTCATGAGACAAATCATCAAAAGTAGGGACCGGGAAGAAATGGTCAGCATAGTAGGGGAGTGCTGGTATGTACTTGTAGAACCAGACACCATAGAGCCAATCTCCCATGTGGTAGGCCCCAACTCCACGGGACGATGAGTCACACGAAATAACAGCAGAAGGAGTCTTGGGGCACAAAATTCTGGCCTTGCCGTTGAAGACCCCCGCAAAGGCTATCCACCACCTTAAGTCTGCTCGGAACTGGTCATTTAGTGTCACTCTATGGTGTGCTTCCTTGACGCTATTGGTCAAGTTGATCACTCTGCGACTGAAGGTACGGCCACCCCGAACCACAGTGGAACAATGGCCGAGGATGCCTGCCAGCTGCTGGAGTTCGCGCTTAGTGGCAGTCTTCTTTGAAGCAAAATCGTACAAGGTCTGATAAAGCATAAGCAATTTTTCACTTGGGAGGCTAATTTCCATTGCCTTGCTGTCGACCATTATACCGAGGCAGACTGCACGCTGAGAATGGCACGTGACTTTGGGCCACTTTACATGGAAGCCCATACTTCTCACCACTGAAATGAGGACACTTTGAGCATAGGCACATTGATCATAAGTGGGTCCCATAACTGTCAGGTCATCGATATAGTTAGAAACCTGGTAGAATCCTCGGCGATGCATACACCTGACAATCCAATCTCCCAACTGTGTGAACAGATATGGGGCACACCTGAGACCGAAGGAAAGGACTCTGTCTTCAAATACTTGCTCTCCCTCTCCTAAATCCCATCTAAAGCATTGGTAAGAAGCATTGTCTTTGTCAATGTTCACGCTCCTATAGGCTTGAGATAAGTCAATAGAACAAATATAGTCATAGGGATTAAGGATCTCCGTGAGGTAATCTACCCCTTTGTACGTGAAAGTATCACAGGTGTGGTCCATGTAGTTGTTTATGGATCTGTTTAAAGGCCTTTTACAGTCAGTGATTGGTCTGAGGGTGCCATCCTTTTTCCTGATTGCACCCAGACTATGAATGCACCTAGGTGAGTCAATAGCTAAGGTGACCTTGCCTTCCTGCAATTCTCTGAGAATTGTGTCATTCATTTCTACATTGAATTCATCATCCAGAATACTGGAGTAGGAGTCATAGGAGTCTATGTGTGTATTGTCCACTATATTGAAACCACTGTAAACACCAGCTAATACAAAATCATCATGAGCACACATATGACCCTTGTATCTGTAGAATTCTGCAGCTAACCTACAAGGGCTAAGCTGAGATCGAACAGGTCCAATTTTGTGCTCGCATGCACAAATACTGAGGACACAGTCTCTGTAAACTACAATTGGTTCATGGACATTAGGTATGTATACAAGGCATACGGGTGTGTTACTACACACTGGAACGGTATCTGCCACATCAATGACAACAACATTGCTAACACAAGTATCAGGATCACATACACTGCTAGTAGGGTAGCCATCACCGGCGGGTGACGCACCGTCACCCACAGGTGACAGACCAACATTGATATCATCACTACATACAGGGTCAGAGAAGACATTTTGTGCAACAACACATTTATGACTGTCACCCGCCAGGAACAGTTCCGTATCCGTAACACTGCCATCACATATAGAACCTCTGGCATAGACAGTAGGGGCACCTACATCAACATTGTATACAAAATTGTCACAACTATCAACACCAGCACTGGGTTTGAATAGGGCACATTCTTGAACATTGGGTACAGCTGGGTCATAATCAACAACATTGGGTACATTGACACTGGGGACACTTCCAATGACACTGGGGACCCCCACATTGACACCAGGGACACATTCATTGACACCGGGAACATATTCAATGACACCGGGAGCACGAAAGGTAGGTGGTGGAGGGTTAATATTGTCAACAATGATCAAGTTCAGGTCTAGGTTAGGGTCTTCTGGACCGATTTGAGCTATCTCAATATCTTTCCCCCCCAAAACAGGGGTGATTTGATCGATTCTGGGGTTGGCATAGCCTGAAACTTCTCCGTTTACACAAAAACCAGAGATATTTTGATTTACCTTAGCGTTTTCATGCGTTTCTCCGTCCAGCCGTCGCCATCTTGGATTAGAACAAGACGACAGCAGGGTGCCGGGAAAACTAACATATTTTGCAAAATCTGATGAATTAATTGAATTGTTCGATTCAAATACACTTAATCCTAAACAAGAAGGAGGAATACGACTCATATTTGCAATAATATCATGAACACCATCGACATTGTCGACTGCTACATCCGGGCACCGTTCTTGTTCGTGTATGCAAATGAGCTGAGAGGCGCCTATGGGGGCGCTCGGATTAATTGCGCCCGGTAACTCACCGGCCGCGTCCGACCGAGGGGCGCTGATGGGAGTTTCCAGTCACGCGGAGGACTTTACCGCCGCAGCCCTTTTGACGTTGGTGCAGGCTCTCATCTTGTGGGATGCATCCCAGCAGTGGTAACAGACATGCTGCTGCTGACAGTCATCACCTGACCTGCATTTGAAATTGTTGTACCTCCAGCAGGGCATAGAGGGGTCAGGTTCAAATTTGGACTTGTTCCTTTTCTTCTTGGAACCCCCACCTTGGGCCCCTCCCTGGGTGGAGGAGGGGGTAGTAGTAGGCTTGTGTACCAGGTGTAAATTGATCATCTCCTCATCCCCATATACAAAGGCCTGGGCATCATAGTGGTTGGCCCTTTCTCTGACTCCATAATCATAACACCGGAGCTGATCTAATGTGTACAGACCCATGGCCTCCCTGTCACACAAAAACTGAATGTGGTATTGTATGTTACCACAATAAGGGGTCCAAGGGTCCTTCATCAGGTGAATGGAGTGTAGTCTAGAGAGGGCACCTACCAGCTGTGCAAATGAAGTGGCCTTTTTAACACCTTTAGGGAGGTGTCTAGAAAGATCAAATGGCTTCTTCTTCTTTTTCTTCTTTTTGCACTTGGCCTCCTCCTCGCTGTCAGAGCTATCCTCACCCTCCTCCTCATCTTCAGAGTAGGGGAGACGCCCTGAAGGGGGCCTAGTACCCCCAAACAGGGGTGGTAGCACAGGTGTACCTCCAGGTAGACCACTAGGCCTAGGTGTACTAGTAGTAGGTGGGTCTGTGCTGACTATGGCTAGTATCTTGGAGACTCCTCCTTGCAGGTCAGTTACAGTGTCCTTTATGACTGAGAATTCATTGGCCAGGCCTGTAAGCTGTTGCTGTTGAGATTCCAGGCAGCCCTGGAGGGCCTGGAAATCAGAGTCCTCCTCCAGGTCTGAGCCAGAGTCAGTGTCACCCTGACCAGGTGGGTTGGTCACCTTTTGTAAGCCTGCCTGTTGGCTCATAGATAAATTGGCTGGATTGAAAACACACTTCTTGCCTGTAGGAGGCACATGTTTGTAACCACATGTCCTGCAGTTCCTTGGGGAACCCTTTGGTGGCATGGTAATCCAATTTCCAACTCCAAAAAAATTGGGGTCCAACCAAAACAATATGGTGGCCTCCTTGTGTGTGTGGTGGCTACCTGGGAGGGGGTCAGGTGACTTAGATGAGACTATGCAGGCCTGCCCCCTATGTGAGTCCCAGTGTAGCAGACACCTGAGTAGCAGAACCGCTACAATATATACCATTATAATAACTAGTAGGTAGATAATTATAACACCCTTATAAGAGTCATCTCCTGCTATCTTCTATACCACTGCACTATGGTGAAACTATGCTAGACAGGCATTGGTTTCCATCATTAGTGGCCAGAGGCTATCTTCCTCCAGACATCCACCAGAGGGTAAAGTTATTCATTATTACATTATTCCTCTAAGCACCAGGCCAGGAGCTAGGTGTGGGAACCCACCTAGAACTATGCTGGACATTGTATTATTATTACCTCACAGGTGGAGTGGAACAGAACATTATACTTTATAAACTACTGTATATTTACTGTATGTACAAATTACCTACATACTAACTACTGTGTGATTGATATTTCTTACATGTTGCCTAAAGCTGAATAAACCAGTGATAACTGGAAATAACACTATTTATAAGAGCCTGTTGGATTTACACTATATACCACTAGTCATATGATATTTCTCATATGACAACTTGATCATGCACAATCTCTAGTATGACAAAGTGGTGGAGAACATCCTACCTGCTATACCACTGCACTATGGTGAAACTATGCTAGACAGGCATTGGTTTCCATCATTAGTGGCCAGAGGCTATCTTCCTCCAGACATCCACCAGAGGGTAAAGTTATTCATTATTACATTATTCCTCTAAGCAGCAGGCCAGGAGCTAGGTGTGGGAACCCACCTAGAACTATGCTGGACATTGTATTTGTAGGGTTATATATGCGGAGCTTTGGTAATATGATGCAATGTTATATAACATATAATATTGGAATCTTATCAATTGTCATTTATTTGTATATTAATGTTGCAAAGGCATTTTGATATATATTTGGTTAGAAATATGATGGGTATTAGAGTGCAACTGTGTGGGCTGTCAGCTCCAGGGTGGAGGTGGAGGTGCTAAAGCTGGTACTCCCACTTAGGTTCAGTGCCACCAGCCCCCCCCCCCACCTCTACCACTCAGGGTGTGACAACCAAGCCACACACTAGTTGGGGCTTGTTCAATGTCCAAATATGGTTATAGCAGGCTAACAATGATGAGGTTAAATAGAGTTGGAAAGGTTAGAGACAGTCAGTAGGAGTCCAGAGAGCAAGGAGCTAGGAGCCTAGGAGCAGCAGTTCCCAGTGTGGAGTGGCTATGGGAGCAGATATAGCCAGGGACTGCTAGGACTCTAGGGGTGGGTTATATATGCTACCAGGAACCTGTAGCACTATAACCCTAAAGGTACTGTGACTTTATTTAGAACCCTCTGCCTGTTTTTATGTTGTATTTTGTTAAGCTCTGGAACCTGAACTTTATTATATTGTGAACTGTGTATGGCTATGTACTGTGAGACTGGTACTGGATATTTGATAATATGGACTACTATTGAGAATATTGTGACCTTTTGATGGATATCTCCTGAGATAGTGAGTAACATTAATAAATATATTATAAACCGCATACTAGCTTCCCATTTGGTATTTTGTAATATATTTTGATCCCTAGAACCTTGATATTAAGCCATAAGTGAAATATGGTGTAATTATAGTAGAAAGCAATCACTCTTAGGGAAAAGGCCCAAATTCTGCCTTCACCTAATCTGTGTGCGGTCATATCTGTCCCACATAGTGACGGTAGGCAATCAGCCTTACCCTAACATATTATTATTACCTCACAGGTGGAGTGGAACAGAACATTATACTTTATAAACTACTGTATATTTACTGTATGTACAAATTACCTACATACTAACTACTGTGTGATTGATATTTCTTACATGTTGCCTAAAGCTGAATAAACCAGTGATAACTGGAAATAACACTATTTATAAGAGCCTGTTGGATTTACACTATATACCACTAGTCATATGATATTTCTCATATGACAACTTGATCATGCACAATCTCTAGTATGACAAAGTGGTGGAGAACATCCTACTAAGATCCCATTTCTCACAGGCACATAAAAATTAAGCTGGCAACATTACTAAAAACAATCATACACACAGTAAACCCCACTCCACCCACCCAGTGACCTTGACACCATGTTCAAAAAGGTCACCAGTGAGGTCTCCCACACGTCAGTGAGGTCTCCCACATGGCAGTGAGGTCTCCCACACGTCAGTGAGGTCTCCCACACGTCAGTGAGGTCTCCCAAATGTCAGTGAGGTCTCCCAAACGTCAGTGAGGTCTCCCACATGTCAGTGAGGTCTCCCACACGTCAGTGAGGTCTCCCACACATCAGTGAGATCTCCCACACATCAATGAGATCTCCCACACGACAGTGAGATCTCCCCACATATCAGTGAGATCTCCCACATATCAATGAGATCCCCCACACATCAATGAGATCTCCCACACGACAGTGAGATCTCCCACATATCAGTGAGATCTCCCACATACCAGTGAGATCTCCCACATACCAGTGAGATCTCCCACATATCAACGAGATCTCCCACATATCAATGAGATCTCCCACACGACAGTGAGATTCCCCCACATATCAGTGAAGATCTCCCACATATCAGTGAAGATCTCCCACATATCAATGAGATCCCCCACACATCAATGAGATCTCCCACACGACAGTGAGATCTCCCACATACCAGTGAGATCTCCCACATACCAGTGTGATCTCCCACATACCAGTGATACCTACAACACACCAGTGATCCCACACCTTCCACCTTGGCCGACGCCGATGAAGGTCCTCAACCCAATCAGGCAGCTGAGAAGATAAGGGCCTATGAGAAGACCATCCAAGATGCAGTTACTGCCCTAGAAGCAAACAGAGCCCAACATGATGCTCATGCCCTTGCCTCAAAGGAAAGGGAGAGGATCCTCAGTCAACAATTAGATGACTATCGGAAGGCCCTAGAACAGGCACAACAACAGATATCAGATCTCATGAGGATGGTATCATCCCAGACCTCACAGCCTCCCACACCCACAACCACACCTGTCATCACACCATCTGCCTCTGGATCCAAGGAGGATGTCATGATCTCCATGATGTCCAACATGACCAGGATCCTAGACAGACAACAACACAACGACAGGAAGATCAGGCAACACGAGGTAACCAAACCCAAAACTTTTTCTCACCCATCACCACTCATGTCAACAGCACTATTTATTGATCACAAATTCCCAGAGTATCTGAAGGACAGGTACAAATTAACAGACAGTGATACCATGGTAACATATTTACCCAAGTACCTTGAAGGACAAGCATTGGCTTGGTTTGAAACCTTCAAGGAAAGTGCCACACCTGATAAGTTGACATGGTCCAATGTAGTACATGAACTAAAAGAGTATTTTGCTACTCAAGACAATATTATCTCCAGAACTGCACTCCGTGCACAAGAGATGGATGAACCTGTATCTGATTATGCAATGTATCTCAGAAAAGCGTGTAATGCCCAATGCCTAAAGGACGACACCTTATTTAAAACATTCAACAAGGCATGAGGCCCTGGATCTCTGTAGCTCTTGAAAACAAGAAAATAGACTCTTTTAACCAAGCCCTAGACCTAGCCTTAGAGGTTGAGACCGTAGAAAGATCTAGGAAAACAAGGGATGCAGAGTCTAACCCAAAGTCTACTAAGAAAAAGGTCCAGGAAATCACCACTAGTTCAGATGAAGATGTTAACCTAATGTCTAGTGCCCATGTAAGGCAACAGGAAGCTAAGGCTACATCCAAAGACCCTACCGGTAGATATAGAGGAAATAACTATGACCCCAACTACCGCTCCAGTAGAGGTAGAGGTAGAGGGGGCAACAGCAACAACCGGGGGGGGGGGGGTCACAACAGTAGGAAAGACAACAGCTCTTCCAACTCCAACAATGGTAACTCTTCATACAGTGATAGGAGAGACAGAACCCCTAGTAATGGCAGATCCTATAATAATCAAGGATTCAACAGTAGGAGCCATAGTCCACATAGGAACTACAACTCTGGATCCTACAACAACCAGGGATCCAACAACTCTGGTCAATACAGCAACTCTGGTCAATATAACCAGGGTTCCAACTCACGTCAGGAGGATTACAAACCTGACACAAGAGGTTACCAGGGGAACCAACACAGTAACCCCCAAATACCACCTCATGTAATGGATCAAATCTCCAAGCTCCTGGTGGCAAGCATCTCAACCGCCCCACAGAACCAGGAAAACTAGGATGTCACAGTGCCGATGGGCCAGTGCACTGTGACACCCCAAATGCAAACAATCAATCAGGATTAACAAAGATCCAACCAGAGACAATTGCTAGTGCCAATCTACCATCTAACAGACAGAGACGTCCATCAGTGATACACATCACCCCACCAGATTCATCATCAAAGGATACAGGTGAGAGTACCAAGCTTTCTATTGTACTTCTTCAAAATGGCTGTATCAATGCAAATCTATATGATGTTTCAGATGTACAATGTTTGGTTGATACAGGTGCTACTATCACCTGTGTCAGACAATCATTCCTCATGGATCTCCAAAAGAGATTCCATATCCAACTGAGGAAATCTAAAATCAACATCCACTTGGCAGATGGATCGGTGTGTCATGTTAGACATTCAGCTATGCTGAACTTTAGAATCCAAGGTGATAGATTCCAATACCAATTTGCTGTAATACCCAACCTCACACAGCCCGTTGTTCTCGGCACAGATTTTTTAAGCACTACAAAATCTCAAATTGAATTTAATGTTGATCCTGAACAAATTCTCAAACCCATTAGGGCAGTGAGGGATTTTACCATCCCTCCATTCTCTGAACTTGCAGTATTGGGTAAAATCACTTCTACTCAATCACTGCAAGGGAAAACTGGAGTAGTAGATAACCTCCAAAGAAATAACAATGCCCCATATCTAGTTCAAAGGGCAGCAGTAACCCCCAGGGAAAATAACAAGCATCCCCTAGTGTTACTCAACACCAGCAGGCGCCCACATAAAATCAAAAAGGGTGCCATCATAGCTCTATTTCAGGAAGTCAAGGAATCTGATTTAGAAAAACCTCAACAGGTGTCAGACACTACCCCACACACTGATCAATCCATCTCAGCCATACGGCCTGAGGATGTAACTCAATTCAGTGACACAGACTCAGACTGTGAGTCCACATATGCTGACCCTGAACCCAACTCAATCAGACTGTCTGAAATAGCTGCTATACATAGTGAGGCACATCACCTCGAGCCAGAATTGGAAGAGAATGTTCCACCAAAATCTGTGCTCACATCCAAAGATCAGCATGATAGATTAGAATCACTGCTGACCAAGTATGATGATATATTTGTAGGAAAAGATGGAGACATTGGTGCTACACACCTGTATACCCACTCAATACATGTAAAACCTGAGGCAGTACCATGTCATTTCCTACCATATAGACAAACACCAGAAAAACAGGCCGCAATAGGGGAAGAGTGTGAAAGGCTAGTACAACAGGGCATTCTGAGAGAATGTGCTGAGGGCCCCTGGGCTTCCAGATCCTTTTTAGTACAAAAATCATCGGGAGGCCATAGGCTCGTCACAGATTTTCGTTATCTGAACCAGAACACGATAAATCAAGCCTTATCTACACCCCGAGCCGATGACACTCTAGACATGATAGGGTCACTCAGACCAAGAGTATTCAGTAAGCTAGATGCCCAACAGGGATTTTTTCAAATCCCTATATAAGACAGGAGGACCAGCATAAAACCGCATTCATAGCAAATGACAAAAAATATGTCTACGAAAGGATGCCAATGGGTTTAGCGACCGCACCTGCAGGATTCTGCCATCTAGTCACATTAATTCTGAACAAACTCAAATACAAATGTGCCCTACCATACCTAGATGACATATTGGTATTATCACCATCAATCGAACAACACTTCCATGACCTGGAAGATGTGTTCAACAGCTTAAGAGTTGGTAAACTCAAACTGAAGAAATCAAAATGTGAATACTTCATAGACAGAATAGACTTCTTGGGAATGAGGGTCACACCCAAGGGACTGCAACCATCTCCCACAAAGGTGGAATCAATCAAAACCTTCCCAACACCAAAATCAGTCAAAAATGTCAGATCCTTCACAGGCCTATGCCAATACTTCAAAAAGTTTATCAAAGGTTATGCCCAAATTGCTAGACCATTGTATGATCTACAGACACATCTCAAAGCATTTGTCTGGACAGAGGAGGCAGATAATGCCTTCAAAACATTAAAGCATGCCCTCTGTACCAATGCTCTTCTCAGATATCCAAACTATGAGAAAGAGTACAGTTTGGCAACTGATGCTTCCAATGTGAGTTTAGGAGCTGTACTCTCACAGAGAGATAATGAAGGAGTGCTCAGACCAGTAGCCTTTGCAGGTAGAACCCTCTCCAAACATGAGAGAAATTACAATACCACAGAGAGAGAACTACTGGGAGTAGTGTATGAAGTATTACATTTCAGACACTATCTAGAGACTAGACACTTCCAATTATACACAGACCATGCAGCCCTAATCCCACTATTAACCAATACAGGACTCACACATAGATGGGCCAGATGGGCTCTAGACATACAGCAATTTTCATTCACCATCCAACATGTGAAAGGTGATGATAACATACCACCAGATGCTATGTCTAGAAGAGAATACCCAGATTCTGGACCCATGACTAACCCTCCGCCCCCACCAAGGAGAGTTAGAGCAGCCAATAGAACCAAGTTTGCAAAAGTAACAAAGAAGGTACCATTCAAAAGGGATGATCCACCCAACACCATTGAAAAGCCAGAGACACCCATTAGGGGTATCTTGAAGCAATCTACACACTATGTGTTTTGCCACTGTGAGAGAGAATACTCACAACTCTTTCCAGATAATGACTTCGAGCCTATTGAATTCTCATCACTCAATCAGATGGTGAAGGCAACTCCTAAGGAGCCACCCTTCACCCCACCTGACTCAGATGATGAAGATTCAGAAGACACAATATATGCTATTACTCAAGCAACTTCCAAATCAGTCAGATTCTTTGAACCAATGCAGGGAGAGGAAACGTCAAACCATTTGTGTCCTATGACCACACGCTCAAAGACTAGAGAAATGATTCAGGAGGTCACACCAAAACCCCCCACACAATCACAAACTATTCTAAATGAGAAAAAGGTCACAGGAAACAAACCTACCAAAACCCAACCTGCCAGAAAAAATGTCACAAAAGACACTGCATCTACTAAGTCAAAGAACTCCGAGACAAAGAAGAATGACAAAAAGCAAATTATGCCTTTAAAGAAAAAGGTTGCCACTCCCATCAAGGCGAGAATAGGCCCTCCAAATGAGCCTACACACCAAAACAAGAGTGACACACCCAAACAAAAGGCACAAGATAGGCCAATAGTCGATGAAAAAGAAAAAGAAAGAGACATAATAAAACAACATGTGCTAGATATAAATCAATTACTGGATCAGATTCCCGACACATCCATCTCAGGTACAAACCTTGGCTTGAAACAAAGGAAGGATAAGGAACTATTGCCCCTCATACAATATCTTGAGGATGGGACCTTGCCTGCACCAAAAGCACAAGGAAATAGAATCATCAACCAAGGCCAGACATACACCTTGGTAAATGGTACATTAGTCCATATATGCCCCATAAATTGGAGAAAAACCAATACGGTACCACTTCAAATTGTTATACCACAGCAATGGGTAACAAGTACACTACAGTATTTCCATGACTCACCTACTGGCGGCCATCTTGGTTCAAGTAGGATGCTGTCAGCACTCCGACCTAGGGTATATTGGAAGTCTATGCTAGCAGACACAACAAAATATGTTTCCACCTGCCACACATGCCTCACAGCAAAAAGGCAAGTACACTCACACAAAACACCAATGACAGTGAGAGAGTACATGGCTTCACCAAAAAAGTTCCTAAACCTCGACGCGGTGGGACCACTTCCCACAACTGCCAGGGGAAACAAACATATACAAGTCTGCATAGATTATGCTACCAGATATGCAACAGCTTGGGCTACTACTGACTTAAAAGCTGAAACAACAGCAGCAGAGTTCTACAAGAATATAATTTGTCATCATGGAACACCAGCCACTCTTCAAACAGACAATGGAACATG
The DNA here is from genome assembly GCA_949317995.1 of Acholoe squamosa. Classification (NCBI taxonomy): domain Eukaryota; kingdom Metazoa; phylum Annelida; class Polychaeta; order Phyllodocida; family Polynoidae; genus Acholoe; species Acholoe squamosa. Next base: position 76,054,373 of record OX439045.1, on the reverse strand, counting down.
TTATACAGGTGCAAAGTTCACAAACACCTCAAGATCAAACATAAATTCTCCTCACCTTACAGGCCACAATCAAATGGGCTTGTAGAGAGATTCAATGCTAGCATCGGCACAGCGCTCAGAGCATTCTGCTCAAAGCACCAAAACAATTGGGATTCATTTATTGAACCCATAACCTTTGCATTAAACAACACTGAATCGCAAACCACAGGATTCACCCCTTTCTTCCTACTTCATGGAAGAAACCCAGCCACTCCAATGGACTTAGGGCTGGGAATACAGGAAGACATATCCACCGTAGCAGACCATGTAGCTAACATGATAACAAATCAAGATACCTCTAGGAGGAAAGCTATAGAAAGGGTCGCCAAGCTACAAAAGGAAAGGAAGGATAGATATGATAAGAAACTTACACCACAGGAAATCAAGGTCACCGACATGGTGTACCTAAACATACCAAGAATCCTGACCAACACAGAGTGTAAGAAACTTCAACCCCTTTTTATGGGACCATATGTTGTAGTAGATAGACCTAGTTTGACAAGTGCCAAACTCAAAAAATTGGACACCAATCTATTGGTGGCCAGACCAGTGCACATAGACAGACTGAAAAAGGTTGTGGCTGTCAGGAACAATGAATTTGCACACAGGCTTATTCCACATGAAGCCAAATACTACAACAAAATTGTAAGGAACAAAAATGATATCACCCTTACAAGAGAAACCACAGGCATAGGCCCTATCAGGCCTAGGCCTGCACACCACATACTAAGAAAAGCATCTAGGTGTGGTGCAGTTTCAAGAAATTAGAAACAGATTGAGATACCAAAAGAACATAAGATTTTCAAAATGTATTACAAATTCTCTTCATCCACACATAAGGCATGTGTGACTAATAATGAATTACTTATATGTATATAAAGCCAATCAAATTTGTAAATATATCAGTAGGTTATTGCCTCTGAATGGTCAAAGACTGGGACCCTCCAAGTAAAGCAGACATGAAGTCTAAGAAGAGTAAGGGTAACACAATGGAGTGTCTAAAGCCTAATCCCCACATGAAAGAGCGCGCTATGCCAACATAGCAGTCTATAGAGATCAATTGACCTTATAAGCTACCCTCAGACAACTGTCTAGACGGTCATGAATGGCTGTCCTGGATGACAGGAGGAGCTAATTACCAGTACACAGACTACACAATAGAACCCCACAGTTGCAGACACTGGAGATCAATGCATGGACTCCAGAGAAACAATACCAGGCCCACAATGGATGTGGGTAGGGTAGGCTACATAAGAAGCACTGTGGACCATAGCCCACCATCAGTCTTCATCCAGCTGCAGTCTGGAACACAAGTCTACAGGACCCCACTTGGGAATTAGCCAGCCCACTTCTCCATTAGGAGAGACTGCACTAGGATAAAGAACACACCTACTTCACCTTCAACCTGACCTTACCATTTATTGGTCAATCTCTATAGACTCATCGGACATATTGCCAAGACAGCTCAATCTTGCAAAGGTACAGTTTGAACCACTCCATTTTAAAGTGTTACACCATACACTTAGACTTTACCAGCACCAAATTACTACAATTTTGACAAGACTTTAAACAGCAAACTTGCTTTACACAAGCACCATGGGAAGACTGAGAGTTGCACCCATACTGCTAACTATGCTGTCATTATATATTATAGAACCACTTAATGCAGGTTATACACCTGTGGTGAGACAAAACATAGGAGTAGTATTCAAACCTAGCCCTCAACCATTGGTCAATGGACATACAACTACAACACTGTTGTTAGCTATCCCCTACAAGATACCTCGGGCACCCGTTACCCAAGGATCCATAAGGGATAGAATACTCCAATTGACCACTCCTACTCTACAAGATCATACCTCTGGTCAAATTATCCAACAAGCCAAAGAGCTTGACACCTTGCTGGAAATTGCAGACAAGGAGATAAATGAAACATTAGCCTCCATCAAATTGTTCTTATCCAACCCCATAAACACATTGGACAAGGCCAAAAGAGAGGCCATACTGGGTTTTCTAGCACCCCTGTTTCGCGGTGTGCTAGGTCTAGCCACAGTAGAAGATGTAAACCAAGTAATGGGACAGCTCAAGAACATAGATGAAATACTAAGAAAATTTGCTAAACAAGATCAGGAAGCAGCTAGTCTCATTGAAAAGATCACAGACAGACAAGATAAGTTTGTTAAAGCATACATCCAAGATAAGAAGGTACTGGACAGCACAATCAACACCATAGGTGACACCGTCAACCTATGGGCCTCTAACATGTCCAGGTCACTTGACTCATATTCAAGGCACGAGAAAACTCAAAGGGAAAAAATGCAAGTATTAAATGATGCATTAATCATCATAGCAGCAAGAATGAATACAGTTCAATCACTGCAAAGAACAAATGCAGCCCTGAGGATGCTATCATCAGGAATCCTGACCCCTGATATAGTACCACCCTCAGACCTTGCTAGATACTTAATTGACAGTAATAACAAACTTAGGATTACACACCCTGGAGCACAAGTCGCAATTAATGACTTAGATTTCTATTATTCACAGAAGCTGACCTCATACACTTACTCAGCTCACCATATATATATTCATCTGGACATTATAATTCAATCTACCTCCTCGACCTTCAAACTGTACCAAATGATTACATCACCCATGCCTATAGACACACAGGGCCCCCCACCAGAGGAGTCACCAAATTGCAAACCACAACTGAGTTTCTAGCAGTATCTTACGACGAATCATTATTCATCGAGTTGGACTCAGCAGATATGCAGGCATGTGAAGGTACTACAGTAAAGGTATGCAGAGATGTAAATGGTAGAATTTATAAACACAGGCCTACATGCCCTGTAGCCATTTTTACTAACCAGGCTCAACAGATTAAGGAACATTGCAAGTTTACAGTTTCACCACTGCAAGCACCTACCACCCATGCTATTTCCATTTCTGAAGATGAGTATCTGGTCACTACTAATGAACCCCATTACTTTATCAACTGCCATGGTAAAACGTCTGAAACTCGAAAAGCCCAGTCCTACTCAATCATAGGTGTACCCTGTGGGTGCACAATCAGCGTAGGAGAATTTTCTCTTCCAAACACAAGGTTGCCCTGTAACTCAACCTTATCATTTCATTACATTCTCAAGACAATTAATTTACCATTCATGGCAGCACTTAACCAAATTTCTGAAACCAAACCAGATGAAAGAGAGAATCTTCCAAATTTCCCAGTAGTAAACCTTTCTAGAACCTTAGAGAAACTACAGGAAAATCCAATCATGGATGATATTACTCAACTAAATCTAGAGCCCTTTGCCAAAACATTATTAAAAGATGCCTCCAACCTCGATAAGGCAATGGAAACACGTTACGTAGAATCACACCTACGTCGAGTTACAGAGCATCCAATCTTCCAAAGCTTAGGACTCATCCTAGGGATATCAGCTCACATTTTTATAGTATACATACTACTCAAACTGTACAGACTAGGAGGAACTGTAGCCTACCTGCCTACAGCCAAAGCATTTAGACTAGTCACCAAGCTGCCCCTACACAAATTGCTCCCAGATAAGAATCCTACCAAATTAACCCCTACAGAGGAAACCCACACCCCTTTCCTCACAATTCAGGAAACCCACACCCTGATAATTGCTATATTATTCACCCTGACCATCTACTCAGCCTACAGAATAATGAAGTACCTTAAGAAATTTGCACAGACACACTGTGGCAAGAAAAATGTGGCCAAGCGCACAAATCCCACAATATATTTTAAAATATATGGTGGAGACTCAAACTTCGCGCTACCCTTGAGGCCAATACCACATGAATTTGATGAGATTAAATCAGCAGCTGCCCCAACCTATAAGGATATAGTGGTTAAAACCTTCCCACTACCTAAGGCTATATTTACCTGGAATGGACCAACAGTTATAACAACACAGAGAGGAGAATTTGCTTATCACCTCCCTCAGGTGATACACCTACCTTGGCGAACTAGGTTCAGTACCATACCAGCCCTTAAAAACAAAAGACTGTACTACTCCATGCTTCTCCAGAATGATTGTGGCACCAGCCCGGTGACCATGACAGCACTGGAAAATACAACAGATATAATTATTGACGAACACCAGGAGGAGACCGCAAGGTCAAACATGCAGACTATTGCTAATTTTCTAAACCACCAGCCCTCCCCGGTGACTGTGGAAACAGCCTAGGCTGCCCACAGCCTAGACTGCCCCCCAGTCCACCACCAGGAGATACTGAGATGACACATCTCACACGTGACACACACCTCCACTGTCAATGAAATTATCAAAGTTTTGAAAAATTGATTTAGAAAAAAATATATACACAGCCACTTGTTGATGTATAATATGAAAATCTATGGTATTCTCACAAAATCGATGATTAATGCGCGCATACACGCGCAAATTGCAAAATTGCAAATTGTAAATTGTACAAATCTAACATTAATATACATGAATGCAGGTAGATAACTAAGACAGTTCTTGTACCCACTAGCACTTGTATACTATACCAAGGTTTACTTAAGGTAACACACTTTAGGTATCCAAGAAAATTGTTGGAAAAATGAAAAAAAAAAAAGAAAATTGTTGAGAAAAATTGTGACATGAAAAATCTTTACTTAAGATACTCACCAAACAATCTCTTTCAGGGACACATACTCAAAAAGGCTAGGGAAAAGTCAATTAAAAGCAGCGGCTCACTGCCGAAATTGCCAATTAATACACCCATATAGCAAAACCACAGAGTAACTCAGAGACAAACAAGCCTATTGTACATGAAGTACTTTGTTTTTCCGGTCCTCGGAAAAATTTGTCTCAAATCCCAAAAATTGTATAGTGTAAACTAGATTGTAAGTTTGTACCCAATTTGCACACTAAAATTGTATGTTTGCACACTAGATTGTACGTTTGTACCCAATTTGCAAACTAAATAACTATTTTGCACACTAGATTGTACGTTTGTACCCAATTTGCACACTAAAAATTGTATGTTTGCACACCAGATTGTACGTTTGTACCCAATTTGCACACTAAAAATTGTATGTTTGCACACCAGATTGTACGTTTGTACCCAATTTGCACACTAAAATTGTATGTTTGCACACTAGATTGTACATTTGTACCCAATTTACAAACTAAAATTGCTATTTGCACAATAGATCGTACACTTGTACACAATTTGCACACTAAAATGTATGTTGCACATTATACTGTACGTTTGTACCCAATTCATACACTAAATCGGATTTTTACAAAATCAATATTTTTCATGTGTAACCAAACTGTACGCAAAATTGTATATTTGCATACAAAAAAAATTATCAATTGAACGCAAAATTGTATATTGGCATACTAAAATTGTAAATTGAACGCGAAATTGTATATTTGCATACTAAAATTGCCAAATGAACGCGAAAACTATATATTTGCATACTAAAATTGTCAATTGAACGCAATTACACGCGAAATTGTAAATTTGCACACTAAAATTGTCATTAATGTTCAATTTGCACGCTAAATTGAACATTGAATGCCAAAATTGCACGCTATTTGCCAAATTGTATGTTGTACATAAAATTGGAAAATTGTACCCAAAATTGAAAATACATAAGCAAATACACCCATGTATGGTAAGATATAGAATTACGGAAATGTACTTATACCCAGGAGAAAATTGTTTATATATACTGACAAAGCTCTACCACAAAAATTGCACTTGAAGCACTCCCCATCACTTCAAATCCTCTTACAAACAGTATATAACTCCAAATAAGGTAAAAATATATATATTGTACATTCCCTCGGCGAAATGACGGAGTTTCACATTTTCTCGGGGGAGACGGAGTATTCTATCATATACCATTTTATTATTCCATAAATTCTAACATATTATTGTATTAATCAAAGAATATCTAAGAAATTAATACATAGGTTGGTTCTAAGAGCTATAAGAGCGCTCAAACTTTGTATAAGAGCGTTCATGCCCCACTGCACACCAGCCAGGTCAGTTAGACAGAGGTTATGACATCAAAGGGTCCGACCTAATGGTCCACTGCACAATATAAGGTTTTGAAGGGTCTCAGTGTGCGACCTCATGGTTCAGTGCACAAACTAATAAGTTGTAAGTGAATGCAAACGGCCGTTAGGGGTGCCTGGGCACCGCTGACGCCGTCATGGGTGTCTGAGCACCCAAACACTGAACAATAGCTTACATAAGTCACGACACCATAACCTTCCGGTCGCTCTAGCGTCGCTCCTGAGCAACCTAGGTCAAATATCAAAGCATTTATGGAAAGCCCATAATTAGACGGTCAAAATGAGCCTAAGATCAAGGCGGAACTCTTATTATTAGGGAGGTTACGCCATAGAGACTGATTCAACCTCCGAATGCTCTACAGACGAACCAGCGCGAGTTACGCGCCCGGCAAGCGGGCATTAGTAACTTCGCATATTCAAGTTTGCGCCTGCGCAAAATGGCGGTTATAGCAGCATAAACTTCCGAGATATGAGGGTCTGAAGTTACCGAACCGACCAGGACAATGGGGGACATAGCGGCGTCCATGGGGGTCCTTTGTGCACCCTGTGACACATGAAAGACCCCCCTCAAACAATTGCAGAGTTAGGCAGATGCCACTGGCCCCAGTCAGTCTGAGGTGCAATGCCAAGATTTGGTACAAATAGCCTGGCTGCACCTCCTAGAAATCAGAACACCAAGAACCACTCCAGAGGTAACATCTCCAGTCATCTCCTGCTACCTGCTATACCACTGCACTATGGTGAAACTATGCTAGACAGGCATTGGTTTCCATCATTAGTGGCCAGAGGCTATCTTCCTCAAGACATCCACCAGAGGGTAAAGTTATTCATTATTACATTATTCCTCTAAGCAGCAGGCCAGGAGCTAGGTGTGGGAACCCACCTAGAACTATGCTGGACATTGTATTATTATTACCTCACAGGTGGAGTGGAACAGAACATTATACTTTATAAACTACTGTATATTTACTGTATGTACAAATTACCTACATACTAACTACTGTGTGATTGATATTTCTTACATGTTGCCTAAAGCTGAATAAACCAGTGATAACTGGAAATAACACTATTTATAAGAGCCTGTTGGATTTACACTATATACCACTAGTCATATGATATTTCTCATATGACAACTTGATCATGCATAATTACTAGTATGACAGTACATCCAGTGTAGCACTACTGATTTCACTGATTGAAAAGGGCATCATTAGATTCTATCCCATAAGGCTGTTTAGAGTAGAAGAAGTTTTTGTTTCATTCACATTCCAAAGCCAACAGTACCTTATAAAATGGAACCCATTTGAAAAGAGCCATCAAATATGGTCGTGTTGTTATGTAATGTGTATAGGCCTATCTGCAACCTTTGTTCAAAATGTGTTCAGCACAAGTGTTGTGAACAACCCCCTTAAGCATTATATTATACATATAAAAGATCAATACAAAATCATTCAACTCACTTGTCCTTAGAAACATGTTTTTCCATCTTGGCCTGGAAGCCTGTGATTAGACACCGGCCGACAAATGCGGCATCAGCGGAAGTCATGGTGCGCACGGTAACTCCACCTTCAGGTACTGCGGCTGTACTATTTGTTGTAGCAGAGTTGTTCACCATCCAGTTGTTATAGTTTGTACTGAGGCCAGATTCACCCAAGGGCTGGGACACGACAGGTTGGGTGGCCATTTTCAAAAGTCAGTGCATCCACTGAAAAGACATGAATTAAACCTGATTATGCAAATTTTCCTTCCCATATTTGGAATAGTTTTAGGTAAATAGTTTGTACAAAACTTATTTATTTCAATGAAAAACGTTTTTCGACTTTATTTTTTTTTTCATCTCCAACATTCACCTTTTCATTGTTGCAAAAGACGTTTGTAAGTCCTATTCATTAGTGTGAAATTAATGGGTTTATTTAATCTAGAAATGAAATATAAAAACAAAACATGTTTTAAGTACATAGAAAAAGTCTTTTGGCGTTTTCTTTCTTATAGTACCCTGCCAGTGGCTATTATGTAATCGTCAGTAAATGGTATAGACAGGGAGAGGAAAGGAGGCATAAATTCGCTGGTACCCTATAGGTGTTGAGGACATATACCTGCAGGGGGGCTTCCATAAAGTATGTACGCACCCAGGGGTATAGGTGGGGTCTTGCCAAATGCATACAAATGCGTACATGAAATACAGGGGTGGGGGGGGGTCTACAGGCATTTTGGCATACTCCTCAGGTACGCATTGATGGTTCTATTTTTAGGGAGTGATCATTTTTTAACAACAGGGGGGACTGGTGGTTTTGCGCACGGACGCGCGAAAAAAATTCCGACCCCCCCTCTTGATGGGGTAAATTTTTTTTGCCCCCCCCCATTAGGTCCAAAAATCGCACGTGAATGTGCCCTTTTAACCTATAGTAACGCGCCGGGTTTACCACTGAAAACAGGTGAAATTATTTTGACCCATCAGAGGGATTGAAAAAATTCTGACCCCCCGGTCGAGGGGTTGAAAAAATTCTGACCCCTGCCTCAAACCCACCAGCCCCCCGCTGTTAAAAAAGGATCTCTCCCTTAGATGAAAAAGGGTTGTATGGGTGGGAAATTACTGTTAAAAACACCAGAAAAATTTCATTTTTGCAGACAATCTGTAACAGTCATGCACTGATAGTTAGAACAGTGATGAAATCAAAACCTTTAGGAGGGGGGTGTATCAAACCTAAAGCTAGCACCAAACCACTTTTGACCAAGGATTAAACCAATCAACTTTATAGTCGGGGGTGGGCTGTTGTTGGCATTATCCCTCATTCCCCCAACGAATACTGGTATAGGCTTGCAACCATAACTGGGGCTGCTAGATCTACAATGCTTTCATGTCTTCATGATGTGCTAGGTTTGCTTTAAGGAAGTGGTTCCAATGAGCGATAGGTATATTTCACAAGGCATAGACTATAAGAGCTACTATAAAGGTAGAAAGAATAGAATACAAGGTGAGAGATACATAGATAGCTGGTTATGTAGACTGAGGGCTATATACCATGAAGAATAGGCGGCCTGAAGGATAGGTAAACTCAAGGATATATAGCATGAGTGATAGGTAGATGTATGCTTGAGGTAGACTGTTAAATTTGTTCCTTAGGGGATAGGTTGACTAAGAGATCAAATCGAAGGTTGGTTGTGAGCTATCCCAGCTGAACATGCTCTGATACATAGGAAAGCTATAAAGTGAGCATGAGGGTTAGGTATTGAAGAGGATGGGTAGCAAGGAGGATAGGTAGCATGTGTAATAAACAGTTTAAGAGATAGGCACAGAGGCTACCTTGTAAGGTGAGCATATTCAAAAGATACATCGGTGCTAGGTAATATCACAGATGTGCCAGTCAAACATGAGGGATGTGAAGAGTTGGGGGATAGTCACCATGAGGGATAGGTAAAGTGAATGATAGGCAGATTGAGGATAGGTAGACTAATGGTAAGAATGTACAGAGAAAATTAGGTACAAAGGTGATGGGTAAACTTTAATTCTTTAAGCCATTTGAGGGAAAACCTAATTAAACTCTAGATGTTTCAAGGGATAGGTAGTATGAGTGATAGGTAGACTAAGGGATAGGCAGTATGTGGGAGAGGCAGAGCCATACACAGGCAGAGTACTTGTCAGGTTGAGATAGGCAGACATTGGGATATGTAGATTGAGGTATTGACTTTGATTATAATGTTGCATCTATAAAAAGTTCCAATCATTTTCAATATAACTTTTGTACATTTTTAAAATATTCTCATCATCAAACCTCCTTTTTAGGTACTTTTGGTCAAGATTACAAATTTTGGATTCAGCAGGAATTTTTGGTATAGGTAGCCCCTTGTTTTCATTTGATATCACGTTGATAAAGATTCCTGCCATCTCTATAACCCCATTTATTCTACATAGGACTCAATACTGAACAAAAAATGCAGCCTACCTTTAAGGGGGGACGTAGAGGGGGGGGGGATGTTACACTGTGTCCATAGGTAAAGCTTTGAGTTTCACCTCCTATCTATTAAAGCTTCTTGTTACTACTGCTGCGATTGCTGGTCCCTGGGCTGCTGTTCTACTGATATCTACAACAAACTCCATAACACAACCTTGATAAACTTACCTCGATCAGTCCTAGAATAGCACCAGATGCATATTACACATGGCCTATGGTGTGTAGCTGTCAGTTACACCACCTACACACTCTCTATGGACTGTGGTAATTTAGGTCAAACATGGGGTACTGTAGACACCTGTGTTGATCTACCTAGTAACCTGTGCCTGTATTGTTTACATCACATGACTACAAGTATCCAAGCACAGCTCCATCAGGTCTATATCCAAATCACACTCACTCCCCTAGCACAGACTAATGATCAATATAAAGGTTTGATATACTAATCCAATCCTCTTAACTGTAGACATGGAACAGGTGATCCAGGGTGGTTTTTCTCTTTTTAAAAAGAATATACTAAGTCTAATCTTTTAAAAATCGTTTTCAAAACCATTTCTCTTTCTATATTCTTTTCAAATTTTCATTCTTTACAAAACCCTGTAAAATGGTCCAAATGAAATTGTTTGAAGAAATATTTGAAGTATTGCTCTTTGTGATCTTTACAAATGTTTTTTTTTTTATTTTCTTTTTTAGTGAAAAGAAATTTTTTTGCTATTTTCTTTTGTCCAAAACCTGTTGCTCAGGGTCAAGTTAGGGCCACTTCTTGAGGTGGGGATAAGGAATTCGGAAACTTCCACATACTTTTTTAAATATATTTTTCTTGAGATTATCAAAGAATATGACTTTACAAAGGCTATAGACATAAAAGAATTCACAACAATGAATTTGGTAGTGTTTTGTTTTAGAAAAGCTCAAGTCATGTGTAAGATTTTTTTCATATTTTCTTTATATTTTCATTCTTTATAAAATCTTTCCAAGATCTTTTTATTGATATGCAGATGGGTCATGTGACCCTCCCCTATGGATGGCTGGTCTATGGATAATCTTTTTGAAATCGTTAAGCAAATTTTACCTCTATAATCTTTAAAGGTGAAAAACGAAATTACAAAGAGAAATATAGCTTTTTTCATTAAAAAGAAAATACAAAGAAAATCATTACATGAATATTTAATTTTTGTCACATGATCCCTGAGAGCCAATGATTGAAGTGATCCCCTCCTGATATTATGACATCATAGGGTGTTTCCCAGGTCTGTTCGTCAAAGTGTACGTATCAGCATAGAAACAACATAGAATTCATTCTCCAAGAATCTAATAAAGATTTTAGTATTCTAAAGAAAATCCAAAGAATGAAACATTTTCTATCTATATTCTTTACATGTATGTTCATTTTCTTCAAAATATATTGAAATACACTGAAAAGAACTTAAAGGGAGAAATGGGTTTTCTTTCCAAGTTGAATATTTCTTTATTAGATCTTTTCTCTAAAATGATTATATAAAGATTTCTTAAAATAAGAGAAAAAATACCCAGGAGACAGATCGACGTCCTTTGGACACCATGCTTTTTAAAGCATTAAAGAATAGAACTTTTAAACATTTAAAAAGAAATCAACACATATTTTACAGGCATTGGTACTAAACTGTCAAAGGACAATTATGCAGTGTGGAATCCAGAGATAGCTGAAGTTCCATTTACTATTAATCAGTGGGACACCAATGAAGACGAAGTTCTCAAATTTATTAAAAGAATTAATACCAAAAAGACATCAGCAATAGACCAACTTAGTTCTACTATTATGAAAGATGCCTTTCTGGGATTATTAGATCAAGTTACATATTTATTCAAACAGTCACTACATACAGGTAAAATACCCGAATCATGAAAAGAGGCTGTAATTATACCGATACCTAAGGACGGATATCCCACATTGGTAGAAAACTATAGGCCTATTTCATTGTTACCTTTACCTAGTAAATTAATAGAAAAAAATGTGCATGGAAATTTAATGGATTACCTAGAAGTTCATAATGTACTAAGCCAAAGGCAAGGAGGATATAGGAAAAATCATTCCACAGTAAAGACTATTGGGGAATTGACCGACTACGTCTTGAGGGAAAGAAATATTGGAAGAGATACTTTGGTTGTTTACATAGATTTAAAAAAGGCATTTGATACTGTGGATCATAATATACTATTAAGTCAATGCAAAATTTATGGAATTAAAGGAAAAGCAGGATCCTGGCTTGAAAATTACCTAAAAAGAAGAAAACAATCTGCCCTTGCCAATGGTATCAAATCTGAAACAATTGATATCGTATGTAGTGTCCCCCAGGGATTAACTCTGGGTCCTCTACTGTTTTTGTTGTATGTTAATGAAATAGAAAAAGTCTGTAAAACTGTAAAATTTTATTATATGCTGATGACACTGTTCTTTTTCTATCGGGAAATGACTCTAAATCTGTCAAAAAATTGATGCAAGAGGATTTATATAATTTCGAAGCATGGTCTGCAAGAATAGACTAACTATAAACATAAAAAAAAAAAAAAATTCATGTTTTTTGCAAGTTCATATAAATGGAAAAACTCCAAACTGTCCATCAGTGGAGAAAAAATATATAGGGTTTCAAGTTATAAGTATCTTGGAGTTACTTTAGACCCGGCATTAAATTATGAACCATTTGTTAAAGGACAGATAAAATCTGCTGCCTATCTGACATATCAAATGGCTTTACTGAATGCTTTTATTGATTACACTATTAGACAAGAGACAAAAGGCACAAAACAGAGGTCTAAAGGTTGCTATGAGGAAACCATATCGAACTGCTACAAATGATGTACATGGATTGGCAGGGCTCAACCTCTTATGTGACAGAATGGAGGTTCATCAACTTAATGAAGCATTCAGTAGATCAAAACAGAACAAGTACAGAGATCATAGAAATTTACACACTAGAGCTTGGGATGGTCCAATTCTAAAGTACCATACACCCAATGGAGCTTCCTATACAAGGAGCTTGGACTTTTCATTAGGTTTTCTTTGGAACAGTTTAAATTCACAAACTAGAAATATTAAAACTCTTTAATAAATTTTCTAAAGGGATTCTATCAATAAGATCTCCCAAACCAGCAGAGGCCTAACCTGCAAATCCAATAGCCCCCAGAGAAAATTCAATTTGTATTACTAACCATTACTAACCACATGTAATCATAAATTAAATAGATATATATTTACAAGACAACCTTTTCAAATATATCTTGTTATAGGACTAAAAACGAGTATCTTATAAGAGGTGACACTGCGTCTCACAAATTTCCACTCTACATACAAGGTACGGTTGTATAAATTAATTAGCTCCTACCCAACGAGCTAAAGATACAACCATTCTATTATTCATCATCAAATGTGATTTCAATACTATGTTTACATTGCAAACAATGGAATATATGAACAATAATTATATTAAACTTGTACAAATATTATGTTACCGAGAACACCAACTTTAGATGAATAAAGATTAATCAAACTCAAACTCAACTCAAGGTCCTTGATGAATAATAGGCATAAATCCTGCAGTTCAGGGGACGGTATTTATAAGGGATGGATATTTTTCTCCAAATTGATCATAGATCCTACTATTTTAAAATGTCACCCACCTTTTTAAAGAACTTTTTAACTATCGTCATCTATCAATTTTAGATTTAAAGGTAAACAAAAAAGAAGAATAAAGTAGCAGCATGTTTTCATCAACTGTTGTCACCAATGCTACATCCAAGACGTTTATACATGTTTTTCCCACTTCTCTGAGAAGGGACTACTTTCAGAAAATAGAAAAGCGAAAGGGGGAAAAACAGGGGTTCAGGGGCTGCCGATATGTAACAAATACACAATTATTCAAGATTACCAAGAATAAGATAAAACATAGTCTCACTGAATAGTCCTGCCAATATGTGGAAATCAATGGTAAAGATTTTCTATGAAAAGTTGGATGCAATGTGCCCTATACAAAAATTATGTCTACCTGTTTGTACACCTGAATGGCTAACCCCACCCATCATTGACTTAATGAGAGAGAGAGAGACAGATTATACAGAAGAGCGAGGAATACTGTGGACATAAATGATTGGCAAATGGTAAATCATTATAGAAATATGGTTGAGAAGGCTATTTTCAATAGTAGAAAGAGTAAGATTCATGAACTACTGGAACAAAAGAAAGATAACCCAGTGAAATTTTGGCAAGCAATAAGAAAACTATTACCAAATAAAGCAGCCTCAACACTTATTAAACTGAGAAATGATACTGATAATCTGTCAATACCACCTGAAGGCTGTGCAGAATACATAAATCATTTCTTCTCTACTATAGGCGAGAACTTACACAGGGCTCTGCCTCCGACCGGTGTCATATATGATAATCATACTGCGCCTTATGGAACCCCTGGTAGAGACATAGACCTTACATACCCAATACAAATAGATGAGTTAATGAAACTTGTGAAACATGTTAAAACTACAAAACCCTCTGCTATTAATCACTTCAAGTCATCTGTATTAACGGATGCATTTAGTGCAATACCCAACATAGTTCTATCATTGTACAACAAATGCCTAGCAACATGTACTTTCCCAACTGACTGGAATTGTGGAACCATTGTACCGTTACATAAGAAGCCAAACTCATTAGATGTAAATGACTTAAGACCAATTAGCCTATTACCTGTACCAGGAAAAATCCTCGAGAAAATTGTATGTAATAGACTACAAATATATGCCCAACCAATGCCCAACATGGGTACCGTAAGGGTCGCTCGACACAGACTGCTATTGGGGAACATATCAACAACATTCTAAAGAATACCATAAAAAACAAAACAACTTATAGCCTATATTTAGATTATAAAAAAGCTTTCGATACTCTAATTTTCTCCAAATTATTAGAACAATTATCAGCGTTTGGAAAAACACACACAACTTTTTCAAATCTTATCTCAGCCAAAGAAAACAGCAAACTACAGCTAATAAGCACCTGTCAAGACTAAAAAACGTTACATACAGTGTGCCTCAGGGGTCCGTGTTGGGTCCTGTCCTTTTCTCTGTTTATTTAAATTCTCTACCTACCATTAGTGATAATACACATGTCACTCTATAGATGCTGACGACACTGTAATATCAACTACATCTGTGGAAGTCATGCAGGATTACCTTATTAAATTATCTGCATGGTGTTTAAGCAATGGTTTAACTGTGAATGAAAAGAAAACAAAATGGATGTTTTTTTTATAACAAGATTGACAATATTGTACCTGTTTTTAGGTTGAATAATGTGGTTTTAGAAAGAGTTTTGAACTTTTCATATGTAGGATTGACTTTAGATCCACAATTGTCTTTTATTCAGCATAGAGAAAAACATATTAATAACATATATTATAGAAATAAATTATTACAACTCGCAAGGATCAGAAAATGTTTAGATGTAACATCAGCATTAACTGTATAAGACCATGGTACTACCTACATTTGACTGTGTGGATTACATATGGGATAGGGAGTATGTGGGGGAAACAAAAGAACTACAGCTGTTACAAAATAGAGCACTAAGGATTGTATACTGAGTTAGGCTGGAAGAAAACCCACTCATGACTACAAATCAAATGCATGTGACCAGTAAGTGTATGGAATTATTCCTAAGAAGATTAATGCACCTATTTAATTATATATTGGTATTATTAAAAATAACTGAATGGGTTGATGACAGAGATATACCAACGAGGGGACATGTCGGGGTAAGGTTGAAAGTACCCGGAAGTTTTAAAACAATAGTTACCAGAAGTGCTCTATATAGAGGCATAATCCTTTGGAACATGTTAAAACCTGAGTATACGACTATTTAAGAAAAAGATATCTTTAAGATCAAAATAAAAAAACAACTGGAGGGATTGGTTTCTGAACTAAAACACCACAATGAGGCGTCTTCACACGGTACTACATGGGAATGAGTCATTATATGCGATCTCAAACATCACTCATCTCATCTCATCTCATTAATTATGCTGTCAATAAATAAGACATAATAAAAGGGGATAAAGGTAGCAATATATTGCAACTACATGGTGTGTTGTACTGCACATATGACCATAATGGCCAGTTAGCCAATATAGGGGACCTAGCGAAGGGAAGGCAAAGTGCCAATTCTAGGATTAATTGCATTTATTCATTTATTGTATAAATGTTTTTTTGACCCAAAAAGACACTATAAAAAAAAAAAAAACTTTTGAAGATCAAAATCCACCATATATGGTCTTAATCCCTGTGTGTCCGTAAAACCAAAATGGCCGACACACACGGAAAACAATAGAATTGGGTAGTTGAGGTGTCCCTATGGTCACTAACATCCAATTCATAATTGTTGAACATAAAAATTCGCCATATATGGCCTGGATCCCTGTGTTTCCAAAAACCAAGATGGCACACACACATGGAAAACAATAGTGTTGGGTAGTTGAGGTGTCCCTATGGTCACTAACATCCATCTGATAAATTTTGAAGATCAAAATTCACCATATATGGCCTGGATACCTGTGTTTCTGAAAACCAAGATGGCCGACACACATGGAAAACAATAGAATTAGGTAGTTGAGGTGTCCCTATGGCTACTATCATACACTAACTTGTTATATCCCTTAACTCAATACATGTACCATAAAAACACACATTCAAACACAATTGTGGATCAACACGATAAAAGGTACGCCTGCGCACCCCCTCGTGGGCATACCTTTTACCATGTTGATCCACAATTTAAAACACAGAATGACGTCAACATTTTCAATTAAACACCATAGAACGGAGAAGTGTAAAGGCCTTAATTAATTTATTAATTTAAGTTATTTGGGTACAAGTGCTATCTGATAGCTATCAGTGTAGCCTGCTGGAAATTAGCTTAAGAAATGGCTGCACACATTCTACATCCTGCAATATCGGTATATAGAGGAGCTATATGTACCCCCTCCCCCTCACACACACACACAGACCAGATGCTGTAGACAGGGGAGAGGTGAGTGCCCACTGACCGGAGTCCAGCATGGCCTGATGGGACTAGAATGGATCCTGAATGTAGCAAACTTTAGACAAAAACAGATGAGTGAAATAATCTTCCCATACAGAATTATCCTTAAGATGGCTTGACCCACACATCAGTAGGTTCATTTCTCAAAATAAAAGTCATTTTGTAGGTTCATTTTTCAAAATTAAGTCATTTTGAAGCCTTTTTGCAAAAACAATGCTGCTGCTACCACACAGTCTGTACCATGACCATGAGGAACAGGTAGAGCCTAACACATTACTGCTAGATGGCCTGACTGGACTTGACAATCAACAGACCAGAACAAATTGTTTATCAAGAAAGAAAGGCCCAAAAAGCTGTGGATAGACCTACCATAAATTGACCAACACTATACAATACCTATACGATTTCCCTTTTTTTCCATGGTAATATGCATAATCTACCATTGTGATTTCCAAGTTAGTCCTTAGTTCTCTGTTTTGGTCAATCTTACATCAATATGTATACAATAGCATTGCAAACTCACTCTTACTCACTCTAAAGCAATTTACAATGTCAACTCAAGGACTCTTTACCCTTTTCCCACAAAAAAACTTCGGCAAAAACGTGTACAGTAGAAGTAGACCAGAGGTTCGACCTCGGGTCTAATAATAATCAGTACACAATGTGGGTCTACTATGACCTGGATTGGGAAAGTGCCTGACTCCCTCCCACACTTAGTTGTATAGTAGTAGTATGCAGCTGCAATAAGGAGGGCTATTTCTGAACACAGCCAGTGGCCACACAATTACATGTAATAGAGTTGTAATCATGCCTTCAGATGTACATATCACATAGTATTTCAAATAAAAATCCAGTCAAGTACTTAGGATTTCTTTTATGGATCATTGCAAATGCTGGTAAAGTGCTTGAATTAGAATTCATGAATATTGCACACAACAAGATACAATGCCATTGGTAATATTGAGATACTAGTGTCATATCCTATTTAGGATTGTAAGTGCCCTTGTGAATAGAGCAGCAAGAAAATGGTCACCTTAGCATGTCATAATGAATAGAAAATGGTGAAAAATGGCAAATGTATGCTTACCCACTGTTACCCTCAGTTTTTGGAGACAACAGGTCTTGTGTGTAGGTGAGCCAGGTTGAAATGATAGCTAAGGTGGGGCAGTGTAGCCCAAACTGGTTGGTCCTGTTAGTGTTTGGGAGTGTTCAGTAGGTATCAGCAGGGGGTGAGGGGGCACAGGGGTGGTTCTATTTCCATCTGTTATGTCATGTTCATTTTTCAAATCATACTCAAATATGTTCCTGATGGACATATGCCATAACATGATATTTTGCCAGCATTTGCAATGATCCATAAAAGAAATCCTAAGTACTTGACTGGATCTTTATTTGCAATAATATGTGATATTGTACATCTGAAGGCATGATTGCAAACCTATACATGTAATTGTGTGGCCACTGGCTGTGTTCAGAAATAGCCCTCCTTATTGCAGCTGCATACTACTACTATACAACTAAGTGTGGGAGGGAGTCAGGCACTTTCCCAATCCAGGTCAAGAGTAGGTCCACATTGTGTACTGATTATCTTACCTGTTATACAGCCCACTTGGCAGAAAAACGTTTCCAAACGTGTTTTTTTTCAACCTCAAAATAACGTTTTTACATGTACTCAAAAGACGTTATTTTGACGTTTTTATATCAGGTTAAAAAACGTTTTTTTAACGCAAAACAAACATAAATAAAAAACGTTTTTATTTGGTTGAAAATTGGTTGAAAAAGCAAACGTTTTTATTTGGTTGAAAATTGGTTGAAAAAACGTTTAAAAACGTTTTTTCAATGTCAAAATAACGTTTTTAAAAAACGTTTTTTATCCAAATCAAATAAAAACGTTTGCAAACGTTAAAAACACGTTTTTTGCCAAGTGGGAGTTTACCCATTCTCAGCCAGCCTAATTTGGGTAACCCACACAAGCACCTAGCAGAAGGTGACTTTACTTGTATGCAGGGTTGTTGTTCCCCTTCTGTTCCCCTTCTGTCCCAGTATATTTATATGTCTGTATATGTGTCCACACTCACATCCATCTATGTACATACATTCCCTTTTATCCACATACACTCACATGCCTCATGTCTACATGCAGCCCCTCACACATCCACATCCTCTCTATGTCCACATCCCCTCTCTGTGCACACACACCTCCCTCTATATGCACACCCACCTCCCTCTATGTCCACACCCACCTCCCTCTGTGTCCACAAACACCTCCCTCTATGTCCACACCCACCTCCCTCTGTGTCCACTCTCACCTCCCTTTATATCCACATACACCTCCTTCTTTGTCCATACCCAATTCCCTCTTTTTCCACTCTCACCTCCCTCTATGTCCACAAACACCTCCCTCTATGTCCACACCCTGTTCTATCTGTGTGCACAACCATCTTCCTCTGTGTCTACACCCAGCTCCCTCTGTATCCACACCCATCTCCCTCTGTGTCCACACCCGCCCTCCCTCTATCTTCCTACCCATCCCCGCTATGTCCACACCCACCTCCCTCAGTGTCCACTCTCACCTCATGGTCAGATTCCCCTTCTGTCCCAGTATATTTATATGTCTGTATATGTGTCCAAACTCACATCCATCTATGTACATACATTCCCTTTTATCCACATACACTCACATGCCTCATGTCCATATGCACCCCCTCAAGTGTCCACATCCTCTCTATGTCCACACCCCCTCTATGTGCGCACACACCTCCCTCTATATGCACATCCACTTCCCTCTGTGTCCACAAACACCTCCCTCTATGTCCACACCCACCTCCCTCTATGTCCACACCTACCTCCCTCTATATCCACATACACCTCCCTCTTTGTCCATACCCAATTCCCTCTATGTCCACACCCACCTCCCTCAGTGTCCACTCTCACCTCCCTCTATATCCACATACACCTCCCTCTTTGTCCATACCCAATTCCCTCTATGTCCACACCCACCTCCCTCAGTGTCCACACACAACTCCCTCTGTGTCCACTCTCACCTCCCTCTATATCCACATTCACCCCCCTCTTTGTTCACATCCACCTAACTCTGTGTCCACACCCACCTCCCTCTGTGTCCAAACCCACCTCCCTCTGTGTCAACACCTACCTCTCTCTATGTCCACACCCAATTCTCTCTGTTGTCACACCCACTTCCCTCTGTATTTACATCCACCTCCCTCTGTGTCCACACCCACCTCCCTCTATGTCCACACCGAATGCTCTCTGTGTCCACAACCATCTTCCTCTGTGTCTACACCCATCTCCCTCTGTGTCCACACCCGCCCTCCCTCTACCTTCCTACCCATCCCCACTATGTCAACACCCACCTCCCTCTGTGTCCACACCCACCTCCCTCTGTGTCCACTCTCACCTCCCTCTATGTTCACACACACATCCCTCTGTGTTCACACCTACCTCCTTCTATGTCCACACCCACTTACCTCTTTGTCCACACCCACCACCCTCCATTTCCACACCCACCTCCCTCTGTGTCCACACCACCTCCCTCTATGTCCACATACACCTCCATCTTTGTCCACACCCATCTCCCTCTTTGTCCACTCTCACCTCCCTCTATGCCCACACACACATCCCACAGTGTCCACACCCACCTCCCTCTGTGTCCACTCTCACCTCCTGTTATGTCCACATACACCTCCCTCTCTGTCCACACCCACCACCCTCTTTGTCCACTCTCACCTTCTTTTATGCCCACACTCACATCCCTCTGTGTTCACACCCACCTTCCTCTATGTCCACACCCACCTCCCTTTATGTCCACATACACCTCCCTCTCTGTCCACACCCACTGCCCTCTTTGTCCACTCTCACCTCCCTCTATGTCCACATCCATTTCCCTCTGTGGCCACATCCACCTCCCTCTATGTCAACCCCCACCTCCCTCTGTGTTCACACCCACCTCCCTCTATGTTTACACCCACCTCCCTCTCTGTCCACTCTCACCTCCCTCTCTGTCCACTCTCACCTCCCTCTATGTCCACACCCACCTCCCTCTATGTCCACACCTACCTCCCTCTGTTTGGTTTGGCATAACCTAGTGAGTAATGGATATACAATTTGTCCTTATAGGTGCATGAAGTTGGACCAATGAAGACCTGAAGGCAACATCCTACTTAGTGGTTCAAGAGGACAACACGTTCTACTCCATATGATTTTTTCAAAATTTTCAAAGATTCTCTTCTAAAATTGTTATTTGACATGTATGCACATATCTTCCAATGTTGGTTTCTGATATCCCGTGCAGGAAATTTCTAACACCCACTAGTGAAAACCCAGCAAAGAATAATTGTTATTCCGGCGACTCTAGGTACTACTCGTAAGACTCGTTTACTAGTGTATGGTTCAGAGTCGCCACAATGTTAAGCATAGGGGGGTCTATTTTTGTCTGTGGCTCCTCTGCTATGGACTATTCCTACACAATGTTCTAATATAATAACAACACTGTGTGTACTTAACTATCAGTGAAGGAATTTCCAGAATATATCTCATACTTTTGATTAGACATTTCATCATTTTGAGCCCGATGGCAGATTAGCATTAGAGCATTTTAAGATTAAGAATTGCATCTCTGTGGCCTTTGTTTTAGAATTGTTTCTTCGGAAACTACTATATATATATATTTGGTACAGGTTTTATCTCAGAGGGTTATGGTACAATTGGATCATATTTTCTGTATTTGAACAAGGTATTCACTGTTAAAGATCTCTATGGAGAAATCAATGCTATAATGTGTGTTGCCATATCTGCATTTTTTTAGAGCAGAGGAACTGCTATGTTCTTCTCTGTGTAAACGTTTTAGTTTACATTGAAATAATGCCTTTTCGGAATATGTATATCCTGTTGGTGATGAAACAATACTTTAATTACTCGTTTCATTATATATCACTTTATAAACGTTTTTGTTGAACACTGTGAAAACATGTATGTATGCAGGTGTCCTTACACTGTGCTCCTCCTCTACAGATAGGTGGGGTGATCTGGCCGGTTTGCTGACCACTGGCCCGTGACAAGGTACAGACTATTATGAGGTGATTGGCAATTGGGTGGGTGAGTGTGTGTGTGTGTGTGGGTGGGGGGTTAAGGCAGAGCAGGGTACACTCATATTGACACACCTGTTGACTATGACATTGGCCATTAAATAAGACAGGTCCCTGTGAGTGACAGCTGAGTGAGGTGCATGCAGAATGGACAGTCTACAGGCTATTAGTACTTAGTTGCAGTGGGTAGTTCAGGTTGAATTTGTGCTATATATACTACCAAAAGCCCAGATGATAATATGCCCTATCTATCATTCTCACCAACTGAAACTAGACACAAGATTACAAGTTGTCGCGCCATGTCTCGCATGACTATTCCCTACTATTGTATTAAAATCTACAACACTATGATCACTGAATAGTTGATAGTATGGAGAAACAACGAATTTCTACGACATGCTTGGCAAAGTCCTAGAATTTTTTGTTTTTGTGGCCCATAGCCTTTAACCATTACAGCTATGTAATAATGCTATCCGTAGTATCAAGCACATCTAACAAACTGGGAACAGGTCAGCTGACTCGTACACCTGGCCTTCAGAACTGGTCATGTGACCATAGCACTGAGACACACACAGAGGACCTGCCCCCCCCACCCACTTGGCCCATCATAAGGTGTGTTACAGTTACTGATTGTTACTATTTATTGGTCTCTCTTTAGGCAAACAAACCAATGCACTGAGTTGACCTTTTGGTAAGATCACTAGGACTCACTTTAATACCTGAAAACTGTACACACATTGCAATTATATCTTCATCTCCTATTCTACATTTAAATCATGTAAGGAGCATTCCATAAAGTCATCTAACCATATCCTATCTAATATATTCTAATATATTTAGGAGCTTCTACTCATGGTGTAGTCACCTAACCATGTGTTGCCAATGTCTGCCCACAGCTAACCACCCTGTGACATCACAGAGGCCTAACTGTAACACACCCTAAGGGTCATGACTCAGCAGTGTCTTTGACAGCTCTCATACCCCCTCCCCCACAGTAGGGCCGCACACACCTCTTAACCCTTCAAGGGCCTCTGATGCACTAATGCATCATGTCCATTGGGCATCATTATGCACCAATGTATGAAGTGCATATTACGAGTTCAAAGTGACATGGCATTGGTTAATTGGAGTCTTAGAATGGTAAAGAAGCGTTTCATTCCCATATTAGGAGCCCAGTCACATAGTATTGTTATATTTGGAGCAGTTACTGCTACACATACACATGTTGCAGACTGGTAATACCTACAAAGCCGTTGTTCTGTTTACTGGCGTGTCTAATTATTTTTACACATCCCAGGTCACTTCAGGTACATACAGAGTGACTGGTGGTTTTGGGTTTTAGGTATTGAACACAAGGCGATCCTGGATAGTCATTGGTAGGTGTCACACACAGCTATTGTACAGGCTGGGTTTATATGTATACATGTTTATTTTAGTAATTGTTAATGTGGGTTAGAGTTTTAGCAGAAGGTGGACAGTCAGCAGTACTGGGGTAGGCATCGCACACTGCTATGTACAGGCTGGTTCTATATTTAGTGGTTGGTAAGGTGGGGTTAGAGTCTGCGTGCTCTCCAGCACTTAATTGGAGCATTATGCCGACCCTTTTGCAGTGTGTGTATCAACTCATATGGTCGACATGAAGCATTAATGTAGCATCATGATGACCAATGGGCATGATGCATTAATGCATTTGTGGTCCTTTAAGGGATGTAATGGTTGGTGAGTTTGGATGTAGTGGTTCAGGTTGGTGAGTTGATGCATTTGATGCATGGCCATCAAAATTTATATGATGCCAAACTATAGTCCATCCCTGATTACTTGTCACTTGTACATATAATAACTGCAACCTATAGTCCATACTGAACACATGTGAACAGATTCAAATATGCTGAAATTTAAAAGTGATATAAAATCACAGCAGTTTAATCAAAATTATCCAAATTTTCTCATGGACATTAAGGATATAGGTATTTGCATACCAGAAATGGACTCTGATGAATTCTGATGAAGATAACCTATATGCACAGGGACCTGTGCAGTAGGCCCAAATCCAAATGGTTGCAACCCACTTTAACAACCACTGACCCTTATTTACATTCCCTGAAAGTATTATACAGTAAAATTTCTTTACTACGAATCCTGTTATAATGAAATTTTATAGTAAAATAATCCCTTTATAATGAAGTTTGGGCATAATAATTCAGATAATTCGTAGCATCAAAGTGTAGAATACAGGGGCTAGAGGAGTTGGAAGATCTGAGAGGTGTGAGTTGGTGTGGTAGGGCTTCTACAGCCACCTTCTTTCTCACTTGGGCACATTGGGGAACCTCTAAATGGGTGGTCTCCATTTGGGGGGAAATCAGGGGGGGGGGCTTGTGAAACCAAGGTTGTGAAAGGGCTTCTTCTTCTGTCTCTATTGAGTTCTGAGCAGCAGGAAGGGTTTGGGAGGCCAAGGGGTATG
The DNA here is from genome assembly GCA_949317995.1 of Acholoe squamosa. NCBI lineage: Eukaryota > Metazoa > Annelida > Polychaeta > Phyllodocida > Polynoidae > Acholoe > Acholoe squamosa. The sequence goes on along the minus strand of OX439045.1, from coordinate 76,029,678 downwards.
ATAGGACTTCTTTACCTGTATCCATTGAAATATGGATGGAAGGAGGGGTTAGGGAGGCCAAGGGGGGGGGTGTGTGATAGGGCTTTTACACCCTTCTCCATTGAATTATGGGTGGAAGGAAGGGTCAGCTAGTGCTGGAGGAATGGATAGGCTTGTAGCTTACTGCCGGCACTAGGGTAAAATAAATAAAATGAATTCTAAAAAAAAAGAGGCGGTGGGAGAGGGGTAGTGATAGGGCTTCTACACACTACACTGGTCTCATAATTGTATGATTAGGTTACAATAAAATTTGTTTATAACGAACATTTTTCCTTGTCCCAAGCACTTTGTTATAATGGAATTTTACTGTATGTCTGTCCATGATATGTCAACAGGCTCCAATACCAATAGGTTGTGTAAACTGTGTGCTATCTTAAGGTGGATGGCGGCGATAGATATAAATAGACGTACGACAACTCCAATCTAGTTTGGGCGAATATTTTATTGGACCTGGCCAATAAACATACATAACCAGGCCTAAGTAACACAAGAAGAAAAGAAAAAAATCTCCAATGTGAGACCGGTGGTCCTTCCTAGGGCTAGGCAATATGGCCGACTACAAAGGCCACCAGTGAAGGAACCTGTTACATAACACCTGAATGGAAGTGGTGACATCTGGTAATACATTGGGAACTGCTACTGCCCATTTATCACCACTTATATGCACGCATATAAGTAGCTTATAAATAGACGTACGACAACTCCAATCTAGTTTGGGCGAATATTTTATTGGACCTGGCCAATAAACATACAGAACCAGGCCAACACGCCAAACAGAATGGAGAAAAAAAGAAAACCAGATTTTACACGAATAAGGCGCTAACCATACGCCGATCAAGATCGATACGAGCTTGTTTGGATTTTGTCAAATAATGCAACACACTCAATGATTTCCAATCACCAATGTTTTTGATGTCCAATAGACTGAAACCTGCATCTGCCAAGGCCGATGCACCTCCTCTTCGCAACGAGTGTGAAGACAACTTATCAATGCCTGACTTGGCACATAACTTATGCAATTTGCCCAAGTACCATGAGTAACTGCCACGACACCATTGGCCATTTTTCATGTACGACACTACTTGCGAGTCACTGGATGGGTAGTTGACCATAGATAACAGCAAGGTCAGGTAATAGTGAAGGCAGAAGATAGAGTCATTGATGAGTGTGAAGGGTATGAACAAGACCCGCTCCTTAAATGAAATAGTCTTTGTGCGGCGAAGTCTGACGGAGACCCCCCAGACTTCCCAGGTCAAATCTGACAAGCAGACTGCCAGTCCTTGTTCAACAACATTGGACTTATGTAATAAGCCCCTGAAGCACATGATAACAGTGATCCAAAATGCCACATCTTCAGAACATGACATATCCAATAGTTTATAAATACGCTTTAAGTCCTGCACTGACGCTGGTCGCGCCTGGTCCACATGATCACCTAGGGTCCTTCGAATACCTCTCATAGTGATGTAGAGTTCAAATGTATTAGGGTTGACATGTGAATAACCTAGGACCTTATGCAACACCCAAAGTCCTCCTAGGTACTGTTTAATAGAGCTGTAGCGCAGTCTCTCAGCCAAGTGTGTAACATATAACAACACAACTTCTATACTAGCGGGGAATGGAACAAGCACACCATATAATATGCAAAATTCCAAATAAGAGTTCCATTGGCTCTTCCTAGTAAGCTCCGTGGCTCCAGCCACCCACTGTGACTGGTAGTTCCGTAGTTTGTGAGTCAAGACATCCCCTGCAGCAGAAGTCATTTATCAGAAATGAAGGCAATCCTTTTGCACACCTTTTATCCGTACAGCGCGACAAAAAGTCAGGAACAATATTGTCTTTAGAGTAGCAACAATATGAAAATTATGTACAACTGATAACCAAAATAATTCTCTTATCCACCACATACAGCGAACACTCCACGATCTGCCAGTATTTATCATGCGTTGGACTTGGGTATTGTCGGTTCTGACTACAACTTTTGTATCCGACCAATCATTTCCCCAACGTTGCGCTGCGGCAACCACTGGCCAGACTTCCAGTAGGTTAATGTCAGCTGTCTCATCATATTCACAAGGGGGTTCAACAGTATGATGTAATGGAAAGCGATTATACAACTGATTATAGGCAGGTAATTTCCATGCACCTACTAACCAATCACCATTATAACATGAGCCAAAACCAGTTAGTGATGAGTCAGTGTCTACGATTGGATGATAATCAAAGGTACGTAGGATTTTGGCAGAACCATTGAATACATAACTGAACCTTTTCCACCAGCGGATGTCATCCATAAACCAATCAGGTAGTTTGACCACCGTGACACTGTCGGCCATGTATTTGAGTAGGTTAATGACTCTACGTGAAAATGTTCTGCCTCCCCGAATAACTCTACTAGCGTGTGCCAAATGACCACACAGTTCTTTTTTGGTAGCAACAGTTTTACCCAAGAACTTGTCGATCAGTACTAATAAGTTGTCTAACTTTTGTTGGGGTAAGCTGATTTCCATTTTCACTGTGTCAATTACCAGACCCAAATACTGGACTTTGGTAGCAGGGGTTAAGATTTTTTTCCATGCAATATGGAAACCGAGACGTCGAAGCAGATCTACCAATATCGCCTGACGCCTCGCACACTCCTCGTAGCTGTCAGCCACAATGACGAAGTCATCAAGGTAACCGAAAACATTGAAAATACTTCTGTGATTCATACACCGGATGACAAACTCGGTTAGTTGAGTAAAGATAAATGGTGCACATCTAAGACCAAACAATAAGGCTTGATCTTCAAAATATTCTGGTGCACCATCCAGACTCCACACAAAACCTTGCTTGGAACGATCGTCTGGATGAACAGCCACACTACGATAAGCAGGTTCGATGTCCAATACACATAAAAACGAACCCTCATGTATGGCATCAGTAACACTATCTACTTGAGTATAATGAAAGGGTTGGCAAGTTGTGTACATAAAGTCATTGATACTTTTAAGATTATCATCGGGATCACCACGGCTGCAATCAGTTATAGGTATTAAGCTGCCATCTGGTTTTAAAATAGCCCCCAGTGAATGTACACACTGGGGTCTACTAAGAACCCTTTTGACTTTACCATCAATTAACTCCTTCTTCACCAGATCGTCCATTTGGCATTTTACACCTTCTTTGATTATGGAATGGTAATTTTTTTGAAAATAAGAACCATTATAATCCACATCAACGATTCTGAAACCGTTACGAACACCGTCTAGGATACAAGCATAGTTACAATCAACTTCCTCAAACCCCATGCATTCATCAAAGAAGGCGTGTGGGTTGAGTTGGAGGCACATGCCATCTAAGACATGAACGGAATCACAATCCAAAGGACAAGGTCTAAACCATTCAACACCATCGACAATTCTGGAAGTGTAGGTAGTAGGAGTTAGTATAATGTCTTCCGTATTTGGTAATGAATCTGAAGAAGTGACATGATTTGAACAACAAGGAATTACGAATTTGTTGACATCCCATAATAAACTGTATTCTAGTTCACTGGTATTGTCAGAATCAGAGGATTTTATAATTCCACAATCTATGCCAGATTCATCGGAGTCACTAACCCCTGAATCAGAATCCACTAAGGCCTGATATCAATCATTTGATTTTTTCACAGTGCACTTTAATTTTGTGTGATTACCCCCACAAGAACGACATACATGTAGGTGAGGGCAATCTTTGGCGTTACAACCGTTATCACCGTTAAATGCATAGCAACAGTGAATTTCATCTGACTTTTTCTTTTTGTTCTTTTTCCTCTTACTACTCGATCCCGCAACAATACCAGCATCACTTTGAGATGATGGAGGCTGGATACCAAGAACATTACATAAGTGCTCGGCACTAAGATTCTCAAGACCAACACTGTTTGAGAAGATGTCGTGATCGAAATAGCAGAATGTGTGTTCACCAAACGATTCTCCCCTTTCACGCATTGCAAGATCATACTGAATGAGAGCATCTTCATTGTAGAATGATTTCTTGTCAGTTAGGAATTTAACATGTTTACCATAGTTTTTACATGGGAAGTTTCTAGCCAACATGCTATTCAAGAGACCCATGCTAGCAGAAATAACATCATTTAAGGCGGGTTTTTTTACTTTGTCATGCGGCATGTGCTGTTCAATGTCATAGGTCACAAACTTACTGCCACTGGCATTGTTCGGTGAAAATATCACCATTGGGGCGCCCTGAGCCTGATGTTGTAGTTGTTGGTTAGGATACCATGCTGTTGGGTTTTGTAGAAACTGAGATTGCACAGACTGAACACCAGGAGCATGGAACAGGGGTTGTTGATTAGGTAGAATTCCTGCAGCCTGGTACTGTTGTTTAGGGTTAGGAATAACCCCAAACTGATATGAAGCCTGCTGCTAATGGGATGTTGGGACAGGAACCCCAAACATATGAGAAGTAGTCGGGGTACCATATACCATAGGTGTAGGTGGGAACTTTAACCTGCCATCTGGTGCCCTAAATTGACCCACACCAGGCCAATTGACAGTCTGACTAACAGGTGTGACAGGTGGGGAATAAGGTGTACCATCTCTGTAGAACAGCTGAGGAACCTTTCCCTTATTTACATCAGTATTTGCCTCCACACCAGATCTAATTTCCCTCCAGGCAAGGTATTCTTGATATGAGGGGTCTCCGTTGAGCGTGCGGCCACCGGAGCCTTTGTTGACACCCAAACCTCCGCTGAGTGATAGACCTTCTGAGTTTTTTTGCACATTATGGGGGATGTTTGCATTAGAAATTTCATGGAACATACCAACTGAGTCCCTGTAGTACAGTTTGTCGACAGATGAGGCCTGTGACAGGCCTATTTGGCCTGTAATAGCTGACTCACTGGCCTGAAACTTGCCAACAGGAAGGTCCTGTCCGCCATCTTGGTCTTGGCACTGAATATTCAGGTGCACTTGTGCCCGGTCTGTCAAAGCCTCTACTGTAGGTACCAGCGGTGGACTGGAGACGTTTGGACCCATTTTAGACTTTTGGCCCTGTTGTAGTGAATAGTCTATGGCATTGGGACCATCTGCTGGACCGAGTGTACCAGTGCCCATACTGTTACCATTGGGGCCAAGTGTACCTGCCGGACGATTGGCACCATTGGAATAAATTGACATTGCTCCCTGCCAAGCATGGACCCCATCGTCCAAATCTCTCAAGGTACGTTTATTTTCTGCTCTAAGTGTCGCTAGCTCCAATTCTAACTCATGTCTCTTAGAAATAGCCTCGATGTAAGTCTTGTGGGCCCGTTCAGCTTCAGCTTCAATTTTGGCCTGTAGGTCTGCATTTGGGTTGTTTGGGTCTAACCCCGAAGCTGTGGGGATCGTGCCTTGTTGACGGGGGCTGCTGTCGCTTCCCCCGGGCGCGTCGTCCTGGTGGGCATCCCTGTGGTCATCCTGCATGACTGACTTCTGATCCACCGGCTTCGTTTGGTTCACCATGTATTCCCCCGACTTCCATCTGGGGTTGGGGCACGTGCATTCTGGGCAAGCGCGCTTGTTACCATGATATTCATGTTTACAAGCCCCGCATATAACCCCCATAGTGAACTCTACGAAAGAAAAAATTGAAAAAATCTCCAATGTGAGACCGGTGGTCCTTCCTGGGGCTAGGCAATATGGCCGACTACAAAGGCCACCAGTGAAGGAACCTGTTACATAACACCTGAATGGAAGTGGTGACATCTGGTAATACATTGGGAACTGCTACTGCCCATTTATCACCACTTATATGCGCGCATATAAGTAGCTTTAAAAGTGGATAAATTTCCTCCATATTCTCAAAATGATAGGTACTATGCATATATGCAATAGAAATGTGGGGGTCCCATACATATTTCTGAGATCCAGAACCTTTAATATTATATAGGATTATGCAGTAATTTGTCACATTATTCCCCATATATTCATATCCAAAAGTTGACAGATTTTGTCATAACTTCCTGAGCACTTAGATTATAAGCATATCTTTGTAATGAATGAAATATCCACATATAGTCCCAGGTATTTTTCTAGTGTTTTGGGGCTTCAAAAATATCGGACATCAACTTCAAATATGTGGTGAAGGGGTAGCTAAGTACATGTATATTAAGCTAATAGATCATGGATATTGGAGCCCTAGGGGAGTGTATGCTGGATATACCCGAGCCGCGCAGCGGCGAGGGTATATCCAGCATAGACTCCCCGTGGGCTCCAATATCCATGACCTAATAGGTTTATACCACGAATTCCTCCATTTTGTATTAATTTCTTACCTGTTATCCACAGAATATAGCCACGAGAAGACATTTTGTAAGTGCAAGCGATACGGCCCGGGTCCGCTCTGCGCGAAGCCATTGTTTTTGTTCCTTGCCGGGAGGGTTGCGCCGTGTTCACACTCACTTTTCGTATGGAATCCAACCATGACATGTTATAATATCAAAGTCCCAAGAAGTTTTCTCCATTTTCTTCGATATAAAATAAGAATCCATTGATTTTCCAAACCGGTCCGAAATTTTCGGCGTCTTCCTCGTACGGCGAGCGGATGACCTATACTACATCCGGGTCATTGACACACTTTCGCCAGACAAGGAGGCGGGTGGGAATGGCCGGACCGCGACTCGCTTACGATGGAAAAATCAATGGATTCTCCTTTATTTTGAATATATTGGACATAATACATATGGAGGGATCATCTAGAATGTCTAAGGATATGTATGTATTAATTTGAAGACTTGTCATGGTTGGATTCCATACGAAAAGTGAGTGTGAACAAGGCGTAACCCTCCCGGCAAGGAACAAAAACAATGGCTTCGCACAGAGCGAACCGGGCCGCGACTCGCTTACGATAGAAAAATCATTGGATTTTTATTTATATCGAAGAAAATGGAGAAAATTAGCACGCATTCCTCGTCCATGGATTGAATTCTTCTTGGGATTTTAATATTATAACATGACAAGCTTGGAATGAAGACGAAAACTGACTGGAAACATAGCACTAGGACCTCAGGTTAGAACTTATTTACTTTCGCATTGGGTTTCATCACCGTTCAGTGTGGCGCTATGGCTAAGGCCTTCGCCTACCACCACTGCGGCCGGGGTTCAATCCTCATACTAGTTGGGACGATTTTTCACATTGAAACAATGGCGAGACTAAATTTCTATGTCCGCCAGCGTCTCCCAAAATATTCTAAGTCCAACTTGACCTCGAAAAAGTATATACCAAAAATTCTAAAAACGCACATGAGTGATATATGCAGAATATACCACGTATATATCGCATATAAAACCACCGGAAGTGCCAGAATCGTGGTATAAACTCCCATAGAACTACCTACCACCGATTCCATGGTGAAGTGGTAACACATTTGACTCTATATCAAGAGATCTTGGGTTCTATCCCAGGCCAGGGAATGTTAGAACATCTATACAAATATTTTGGGAATATTTGGATTTTCTTTTTTTAATTTGGCTTCCATAAAACATTTTCAATGTTTGTCAAAATTTGTTTCTGGGACAAACCCCCTCTCTATCAAACGGTTTTTACTAACCCTGTTATTAAGCTATACTATCATAGAATGTGTTTTTCTGAAATATAGACAGATTGCAACCCCTCTTTTCCCTCTCCTGCAAAACTTGAAATATGCAAATACAACCTTGTTGCACTGAGGCAACGACATATGGATGAAAATCAATATAAAGAGCAAATGCTGTCATTCACTCTTAGTATCAAAGACACACAAAAACAATCTACTATCCAATAATTTTTAATACCCTAATGATGATTACTATATAAAAGTCGTTCTACCCAATTTACAAATTGATATTCATGTAGTAGATTAATTTGTTATCATTCCATGATAAAACAGATTTAAACTAAAACTTTCCCAAAAATATTATTTAGATGACTTGTTTTAAAATAAGTGGAATTTTTATCAGTGGTCTCATGCATTGGTCAGTTGAATTTGGGTAAGGAAATATCAACGACCATGGAATATTTTTGCATCGCATTCCTCGAAGTGAGTCTGCCATATTCAAAGAGGCCTTATAGGCCGAGTTGAATGCGGGCACACTCACTGAGGGGAATGTGATGCAAAAATATTCCATGGTCGTTGACATTTCCTTATATATTTGATGGGGAATTTTCCTATGCATGGTACTTGCCTGTCATCATACAATAGTGTTTTACATGGCAGGGTCAATATACCATGTTGTCTGAAAATTCTCAGATGATGTGGCTTTTTTACCCCTATCTGCTACAGAGGCATGCTTTTGGCAGATATTTCTACCTAAGGTGTTTGTGTCTCTATGTCATCATGTACATAGGATTAGGTAGAGGAGTCGTAGCTCTACAGTGACTAATGTAGATTATTTTCTGATTTGTATTAACCCTTTAACTAAGGGCCGCTGATGCATCGATACATCAGGCCCGTGATGCACCAATGAGACTTCTCGCCAGCACTTTATTGGAGCTTTATGCCGACCCTGCGTGAATATATGTATATATGATGCACCAGTGAATTGCTGCCGAGCCAATGAATTGCTGCCAGCACTTCATTAGTGCATCAAGACGACCAATGGGCATGATGTACTCCTGCATCATCGGCCGTTAAAGGGTTAACCTGGATACGGTCCAAACCATAACATACATGTACCGTAATACACGGTGTATAAGGTGCACCTAGACTCTATGGATCTGGTAGAAAAAAACTCAAATGAATTTTTTTTTGGTCAAATCGATAGATTTTCAAAATTCTAAAACCTATGGGTCACTACGACGGCCCTTATGGACCTAAACTCACTTTTGAATTTTTGGAAGGCCTCGAAATTCATGAATTTCTTTCTCATCCTATAAGGCGCACCAGGGACCTATCTTCACATGTGAGGCTTACATTTGGACTTTTACAGTATATTATTCTGATTGACAGGGAGCTTAGAGAAAAATAATGACACCTGAATATAGGTACACATACGTAGCTGAGGAGGACCATAGGGGCCAGCTAATGTGGGTATTCCACTGCCGTCAGTCAGGCAAATCTTTGCTAATCCAATTATTTTTAAGTGCTGGTGCCACAGGTGAGAATAAGTCGGATTAGAGCTAATCCGACCGATTTTTGCTATGCTTTTGATATATTATAAATGGTCAGATTAGGGCTATTCCGACCGATTGTAAGCCTGTGGAACCAGCACTTTAATAATGCAAATCAGTTGGACTAATGAAAATTTGCCCGAGCGACGGCAGTGGAACATGAGTGTATATCCTTGCATTTTTCTCTGTGATCTAAGTTTAATGTTGCCAATATGGCTAGTGTTTAAAAAACTGAACACGACTATCGGCACCAGTGGGAAAGTCAAGCACTCAGAAACTAAATAACCTAAAGACAGGGTGCATTATCCTTTACACTCCACCTGGAGGCCATTTCTTAACACACTACGACTGCTTTAAATCATAGTGAGAACCTAATAATTTGGCCTACTCAACCTTATGTAATTACTGCATAGCTGCTAATCGTAGTGAGCAGTCATAGGGCAGTTCCTACCATAGCCTGGCTTATCCTTGGCATTTCTAAACTGTAGTGGCTCTGTGTAGTCGTAGTACATTCAGAAATGGCCTACAGGCCGTGGACCGCATCATTTCTACTGTAGGTATATTTACAATTTCTACATTTGAGGACCCAGATGGAGGTTTAATGAATTAGGTCAGATCTGGCAGGAGGTTTTGTGAATTGGGTCAGGTCTGGGGGGAAGTTTTGTGTAGAAGGCCAAGTCTAGCAGGGGTTTTTATGAACTAGGTCATTTTTAGCAGGAGATGTAATTTTCTTTTTGAGCTGACCATATTCTGGAGAAAATGTTGGCCCCTATGGGATTTGTTCCCATGCACTAGACAATGCTAGGATTTCAAGTTCCATGTTCTGCCCGTTCTACCATGAGGCCTCAGATGGCATGGGGCTTGGTACAACATCTACTGAAGAACAATATGCTACTAGATCTACTATGATTGAATAATAAATTATAAAATACAGCGTAATTGAACTTGGAATGTTTGACTAGTCACTGTAATGTAGTGGTTAGGGTCTAGAACTAGACATTCAGGTTCAACTCCTTGCTGTGATTTCTTTTTATCTTAATGACCTCTGTCCATAGGCAGCGGAACAGGGTGGCCTTGCAGTTGGGGGGGCAAAGTATGTTATGCCCCCCCCCAACTTTTTAGAGAAAATTAGGAAATTTGTACTAACATTCCCCTTAAGTACAGAAAAATCCTCCAGGTCCACGGAGGTTTTCCATTACTTATCTCGTTAACCACGTCAATGACTACATTCAAGCACCATGCCCACCCTACATGACTGATACACTACATTATGAACTGCTGGCAAACAGACTCACCAGCATTGCATTGGTGCATCATGAGAACCAATTAGGATCATGCACTAATGTGTAAGGACAGCATAATGTCTTGATGCTGTGTGGCAGCAGGGTGCTCACCAGCACCTCATTGGTGCATCATGATGATGAATGAGCATGATGCATTCCTGCAACAGCTGCAGTAAAATGATCAAGGGTCATAATCATATATACAGACATGATGCACGAACACAAATGCAGCTCTGGTGATTATGTCAAGGTGAATATCGTAGTTCCATAGAGAAACCACTGAGATCGCGTATTGTACCCCTGCATTGAATAACCAGCGCCAAATCCACACGATGATGTCAAACGCCCACCGTGCATGCACAGCCCTTTTGAAACGTAAACATCCAAGATGGCAGCGGTCAGCATTTCGCGATGACGATGGGTAAATTAGAGTTAATTATTGATTATATTGATGAAATATCTATTGATTTTCCACTCAAACACCTTGACATAAATGTAAAGATGAACTCTGATCAGTTTGAGCTTCCTGTTTCTTCACATGGGCAGGTCACCCTCATGAAGAAACGGTCAGCTCAAACTGCTCATCATTCACCTTTACCATTGTATTACGCCCATGTATAGTGAGGATCCACGTCGTTTATTAACCCTCACTTAGACCAATTCTCGCGAATCTTTACCCTTAGATGCACCGAATATAACAAGGCTGAGTTAGAGGTGTACCTTATATGTGGGGCTTTTAATCCCACATAGCATGTATACATGAGGCAGACCACAGACATTCCTACCTCTATGTACTATCACAGATTCCCCTACATCCACAGACAAACCCAGCTTCCTACCACGACCATTCAGCATAATGTGATGTCTGTAGTCTGTGCTGGACATGTCCACCCCTCTAAGGGCTGCTGATGTATTAATGCATCATGCCCATTGGTCATCATGATGCACCAATTAAGCGCTGGCTAATGCTTGGAGCATCATGGAGCCTCCAGGATTATATGTATCAAGGCTGTAGGGTCAGCATGATGCACCAATGAAGTGGTGGCGAGCAGTCTCGCCAGCACTTCATTGGTGCATCATGCCGCCCAGTGGGCATGTTGTGCTCTGTAGTATGTGTATCGGACATGCCCAACATGGCGTGCGGGCACACATACAGACAAACCGTGCACATCTAGGTATGTGGAATTATGACTGAATTGCCACGACAAGGATATATGTGTGAGAATAATCATAATGAAGTGGGTAGGCCAAACAAAATATATAGAGTATATGTGGATCAACACAGTAAAAGGTACGCCCGCACACCCCCACGCGGGCTTTTACCGTGTTGATCCACATATGTTGTTTCCTGACTTTTTTCCTGATTTTCATCCTCACATTGGAATATCAAAATCATCCTTTTTTAAGATTAAGACTAACCCCCTCCCCACAAATCTGCTCTGAAAACAATTATAACAGCTTGATATAAATCTCTTCTCTACTATATTGATCAACTGTCTTCTGTTAATAGTTATCGACTTGTGGTATACTTTACTGACAAGCAGACCTTTGATCTAAACTTAAATACCCAGTTGCCTAAAGTTACCTTAGAAGAAATTAGTATAAATTATTTTGCTGTTTTTCATTGTTGTTGTCTTTTATCTATTTCATTTTCATCAAAATCTTAATTCAGCTGCAGCCTACTGCATATTCCATTTGGACTTATTTAAACTCTTCTTGTCACCAAATCTGCAGTAGGGACAGAATGGTGGCCCACATGGGGAGACCAGCAGTAGTTCTATATAATGTATACCCTCAGGGTGTTGGGAATCACTCCTGTATTCCTCCAACCTTATAAGATACTAGTCTGGACTAGATGGATAATAAAAAAGATGTGTTTCAGGTGGCATTGGGTGAATATATGCATCAGCACTTATATTTCATATTCAACAAATTAGAAAATTGAAATAAGAAGGTGGAAAAACATATTCAAATGGTGCTTATTTCAAATGGATTTCAACATATTATGGTCTAATCAAACCACACTTTTTGGGCAAAAATTGCTTCCCCCCCCCCAAGACGGGCCGAGTCTTATCAATGGGTGCAGCTTATACCCTTTAAAGGAGTGCATCATGCCCATAGGTTGGCATGATGCACCAATGAAGTGCTGGTGAGACTTCATTGGAGCATCATGACCACCCTACAGGGTTGATACATCAGCATGATGCTCCAATGAAGTACTGGCAAGCAGTTTCGACGGCACTTCATTGGTGCATCATGACGACCAATTGGCATGATGCGTTGATGCATCAGCGGCCCTTAACTGTTAAGAGCTAACTGTAAGTCTCATTTGAGTGCAGCATTATTACTGCTTGAAACCGAAAGACTTTCTTTTTCTTTAAATGGTCCTGAATGAGCACAGGTCCTGAACAAGTCTATAAGCGCAGGTGTGCTTCGACCGGGAATTATGGCATATGCAGGGTTTAACTGTGTATGATTTGGCCAATAGGATGAGATACAATACCTAGCTCTTCAAAGGGCGTTGATGCAGGAGTGCATCATGTCTATTAGCTGTCTTGATGTACCAATGTAGTGCTGGCGAGTCTGCTCGCTCATTGAAGCAGCATGCCGCGCCTCCAGCACTGTATCGTACCTGTAGGCTTGGCATGATAGTCGCAATTATGTTATATACGTTTCACTGTATTTTTTTGGCCTATCAAATGAGATGCAATATCTAGACAAAGATATGTGTGTGAGTGTGTGGAAGAAGGGGGGATGGATCTATGTATATATATATATATATATATATATATATATATATATATATATATATATATATATATATATATATATGTGTGTGTGTGTGTGTGTGTGTGTGTATGTGTCTTATATACAGAGATTTACAGTAGGTATGCTGTGTGTGTGGGGGGGGGGGAGTAGGCCATGTAGTGGGAATATATATATATATATATATATATATATATATATATATATTATACCATAAGTGCCACACAGTGGGGGAGGGGGTGGGGGAGGGGGAGGGGGAGGGGGGAGGTATGCCATGTAGTGGGTATATAAGGGATGGGTGAAACCCTGTCACATTGTGTCCACTCGTCCTCGTCTCGTGTACTACAGCCTCATCATGATTCGCACCGTGCTCCTCCTCACCTTAGTCAGCTACTGCCTTGCTAGCTACGGCTACAGCAAAAAATCAAGTAAGACACTTTGTTATCATTTGTTCAAATTTAACACTTCTGGAAATCATTTTTCAATCAATGACAGATGGGACAGAATTCATGGATCAGGCTGAAATTTATTCACACGCAGTGCTTCGCTTGGCTTTGGGGCTGTTCCCTCTCTACTTGCAGCAGAGATTATGAATGCAGCCCTGGTGAGGAACTCACCAAGGCTGTATTTATACATTGTATGGGGATGCTACACTCAAAGAGGTGGTCATGGTCCACCAATAAAATGCTGGTGAGACTGGATACTTGAAGACAAGTGTCCATTGACACTCTTGCAGTTGTCAGTCTCTCACTAACCATAGGGAAATACCATGTTAGCCTCTATACGCACCCATCTTGAATAAGCACCGGGAATACAGTGTTCAAATTTTAAAATGCACTATAGTTTAAAGTCTTGAATAAGAACCTGTCTTGAATAAGCGCTGGTTTTGAATAAGCATCGGTCTTGATTTAGCGTCTGCTAGAAAATTATGAGCGCCCGGGCGCTAATACAGGCCAATACATGTATGGTATACATGTGGAGAGGACTACCCTGATACTCTGTGTATAAGGTGCACCTTATACTGGAGGATGCACCTAGGGTGTGCCTTAAAGAAGCAGCTAAAGTGGGGGTAGGGTTTTCTCTGATATCTCTCCATCCCCATCCCCATACTATGGTAAAAGGGGGTCAGGGAGCTCTGAGATATGACCATAGGTCTTTAAATTTTGAAGATCCATGGATTAGGAAAAAAAATTTTGTCAGTTTTTATTTTCTTTTATTATGTCAGCTCTGCCTGTAAGGCATCGCAGGACACCACCAATGCCACCTCGGGGAATGCGATGCAAAAGTAGTGGATATTTGCATTTATTTCATGGTTTTACAATATTAAAACAAGGAAATTCTACTGAAATTACAGCCTGTTTACATTATCAAAATATCATGTAACCTGACCATGGAATACGGTAATGTTGTATTCCATGGTTACTACTTAGTTAAACCTATGAGGCTGTCATATCTTCCATGAAATAAAAGTATTTTCCTTACTTACATTTTCTGTCCTATGTTTTGAATTTATCATTACACATTTTCTTCTTGTTTCAGCCTATTGTTACCAATGTAACTACATCCCACCTAAGGCCATCTCCAAGACCGTCTACGACACCGAGGAGTACGAAGTCAGGGTAGGCTCAATCTTATTTCATACACCGTATTGGCCTGTATATAAGCGCTGGTCTTGAACAAGCACTGGTCTTGAACAAGCACTGGTCTTGAACAAGCACTGGTCTTGAACAAGCACTGGTCTTGAACAAGCACTGGTCTTGAACAAGCACTGGTCTTGAACAAGCACTGGTCTTGAACAAGCACTGGTATTGAACAAGCACTGGTCTTGAACAAGCACTGGTCTTGAACAAGCACTGGTCTTGAACAAGCACTGGTCTTGAACAAGCACTGGTCTTGAACAAGCACTGGTCTTGAACAAGCACTGGTCTTGAACAAGCACTGGTCTTGAACAAGCACTGGTCTTGAACAAGCACTGGTCTTGAACAAACACTGGTCTTGAACAAGTGCTGGGGGTACAGGGGTATTGAAATTTCAAACTGCACTATAATTTTAGTCTTGATTAAAGCACCTGTCTTGATTAAGCATGGGGGGTATAGCCTGATTTAAATTTATTAGTGCCCGGGTGCTTATATAGTCCAACAGAGTAGATTATTAAATTGTACCCAAGCATACTCAAGTGTATTAGGTTTTAATAACAGTTATTTCACTAACACTGTTTTTCATTTGTTTAAAAAGGAATCACTGTAGTGAGTCGGGTACAGTTTACGTTTTACCTAAAAAAAATTATAGCTCATTTACTGAAATCAAGTGCCATTCATTCCAATTAGAGGCGAACTGTAGTGCATACAGCTAAAGATGTAGGTTTCCCCTGCTGTATCCTAGGATCCTGGATCCAACCGTGCAATATAGAGGACATCTGGTGGCAAATTCAAGAACTAATACCAGCATGTCTGGGTCCAGCCAGGGAAATCCCATAATGCAAATATACTACCAAATATGACAATCATTCAATGATACATCTACCTCAAAAAACAGTTTGGGCTTTGAATTGGCTGCATTTAATGGGCTTGCCATTGTGTAAGAAGGAAGACATTTATCCCATCTGGCTTACTTTGAGTTCTTCTGAAAACCGAGAATTGACCAAATTTGTAAATTCTTCATAAAGCATTGAGTTAAGTTCCAAAATAAAAACCATTGGTCAGATCTATATCAGTATGAAATGTACAAGAGAGTACAGTAGAGAACATTAGAGACCCACTTCTAGTGGGTGGAAAATATTCCTAAAAGAACCACTATTTTGGAGTCTGTGAAGTCAATCTGGTATAGAGCTGAATGGTGGACAATGAAAACTAGTTCCCACATTACTCACACCATGTCTCTACTGTGCTGTGTTTTCACCAGTGAACACTGGCTAACTCTGGATAGATAGGGTAGTTCTTCAATTTGACACCTGGTGGCAGGTAGCGGTTGAATCTCCCCCTGGCTGTATCCTTTTGTTGTAAGGAACAACACCCAGCTAAATAGTTTTGGCTAATCTCTAAAGGTGGCAGGACTAGTTAGTCAGGTCTCCAATGCAGAGCTCTTTCAACTATATAGAATACCAGTCTGATAATAGAAAGAGCCATTGATCTAGTCAAATAAGTTTGTTTTTTATCAAAATAGACGCAATGCTGGAAGTATTTTTCACATATATGTATCCATGCAATAAGCATGGCTAAAGCTCGCAAAACAGAATGGAATTTAACAACCATATTCTGTCATGATAGTCATGAATAAAACTGAAAATCTCACATCTTTTTGCAGCTTTAACTGGTGGCTTGCAGGATACTCTATATATAAGATAATGTCTAAACTATCTTTTCATTTCTACCAGATCCCCCACACTAGCGTGCACTGCTGGTACCAGTACGAGTTCCAGGGTGAGGCGTCGGAGATCGCTGCGCGTCCCGAGGGTAAATGTGGTCACCTGACTCCTACCTGTGAACATGAGACTACTTATGAAGTCATCGTCAAGACCCGCCAGGTGCCAAGGACTGTAACTGTAAGTCTAAGATGGCCATTGGTCTTTGAATTTTGAAAATCCGTTGATTAGAACAAAAGACTAGTTATGACTAGCTGTGAAAGATATGGGATAGTAATATTGTAATGTTGGTGTGAAATACAGAGTACCCAGGTTAACCTGTGGGGCTACTATAGATATTCAACTTGAGATAATCATTCTGATTACCTTTTACTTATAGGGCTACTTTATTCAACTTAAAGTTGGCATGTTCGCTATTACAGTATGACATTTGGGGGTTCTCTTCAATCACCATATAGTCAACATTTTAATGATTATATGAAATATTTCTTCTCCAAAACAAAGAAACCCCTGATCAATATTCATTCCTATTATAGTAATAGATAAGTGCATGATTTCCTATAGAGGGAGCCTGTGTGCTGTGGATAAATAGCCAGTCCTAATTCTCAATGTGTACTAAACACTACCGAAAGCCTGCCAGACTAGCCAGCAGGTGGCACTACGGTGAGCAGGAATGTCAAGGACCATTCAGTGAAGTGTATTATGTTGTGATTAGACACTTCATTTTAATGCATTTTGGGCAAGCAGTGATTGCAACAATTCATTATGCATAGCACAAGAGATAATGAGCATTTACAAACTATTTCGACCAGTTTCCACAAATATTCCAATCTGTATTTTAGTGGATATGCCAACTTTAAGATAATTATGATATCTCTGTACATGTATCACAGGAGTACACCAAACCTGGAGGTTTCAATGCCTGTGCTGGACCCATCTATTCCACTGAGGCAGCCAAGGCGGCTGGAGTCGATGACTGGGAGTGTCACGACAACTGTTATGTCCGCAAAGATGCTAATGGACGTAAGTGATGTTTTGTGAATAGCGAGGTTTCTTTGTTTATGTGTGTGCACGGCCATTAGAGTTCTGATCTTGGAATATGTCACGAGATTAAGAAGGTACCATACTCCCATGTAGTGTGACCTGCAAGGAACAAGTGTAGTGCGAGATCAGAACTAGATATTGCTGATGTCAGCGTGAATGTGGCTCTACCTGGTACCAGTCTGCTTCCGATCGGTCCCTATATGAGGTTTTTTAATTATTTTTCTGAATTTACTGCCAATCCTATATCAGTCTATATATGAAAAGTTTTACCCTTCGCAAGCCATTCATTCCTGCAGATTTTATCATTCTGCAGGCCCAGATAGATATTGGCAGGACCAAACACCAAAGAGTATCATTGTCAAGAAAGATATGATTTCAAAAAAAAGTATTCACTACTTTAAACAATTAATCCTTTAAACCTTAACAACCAGTAATGCCTTTTGTGTTAAGCTATCAAAACCTTAATACGGGTCCGTAAATACTCAAATGTTGCCAAAGGTCCAAAGACTAGACAAATAGACTGACCTGCCGGGGCACACATACACAGGTTAGAATCAGAACAGCCCCCTCTGTGATGCAATAAGTGAACCAACCACGACACCACGATATCCGGTGTTGAATACTTACACTCTATGACTCCTAACACCAGCATTTACACTGCACTTATTTTTTATAATTTACAGAGATTACCCGCGGGTGTTACAAACATGAGTTGAATGTGAACCCCAAACTGCTCGGTTGTCATCAGCAGAACGGTGCCGAGTACTGCTTCTGTGAGGGCCACCATTGTAATGGTGGCAACTAAGCTACTGACACTGCCTAGCACCATTTTCCACCAACCGATAGGACTGACACTGCCTAGCACCACTTTCCACCAACCGATAAGACTCACACTGCCTAGCGCCACTTTCCACCAACCGACAAGACTCACACTGCCTAGCGCCACTTTCCACTACTCGATGCAGCACTTCTATCAAGCAATAAGGTCCAAGGAGGGGTTACTGTCAACTACAGAAAGCCACCACACCACTGGATACTAAATATGGCAAAGGTTAGCATCCCTGCTGGCCGATGGTGTTAGTGCAGTGAACCTGTCGCCGCTACAGGGACCATATTGGATGTTGGAAAATGGACCTAACACTGCTACTGGAGGGTATTTCTTAATAAATTTAGGTCTTCAGCAATTTGACCAACTCAGCTATCAGTAATAAATCTCTATGTCAAGGAATGGAAATATTGCTAATAATAAAAGAGTATGAACTAACTGGCCTGTGTTTGTATGAAGTTGTTGTGTAGGGGCATATATATGGTATATAGGGTAACTTGCACCTGACTCAACCACTACGCATGTTGGTACCTTGAGTCGACCACCCTGGGTCCACCTCTTTCAGATAGCATATGACTAGCCAATTGTACTTTATAAATTACTGTATGTTTACTGTATGTACAAATTACCTACATACTAACTACTGTATGATTGATATTTCTTACATGTTGCCTAAAGCTGAATAAACCAGTGATAACTGGAAAGAACACCATTTTATATGAGCCTGATGTATTTACTCCATACACCACTAGCCATATGATATTTCTCATATGACAACTTGATCATGCCAATTACTAGTATGACAAAGTGGTGGAGAACATCCTACTAAGATCCCATCTCTCACAGGCTCATAACAATTAAAGCTGGTAACACAACTAAGAACAATCATGCACACAGTAAATTAAAGCTGGTACCGCAACTAAGAACAATCATGCACACAGTAAATTAAAGCTGGTACCGCATACACACAGTAAGACCCACTCCACCCACCCAGTGACCTTGACCTTGACACCATACCCACCAAGGTCACCAGTGAGATCTCCCACACATCAGTGAGATCTCCCACACACCAGTGAGATCTCCCACACATCAGTGAGATCTCCCACACACCAGTGAGATCTCCCACACATCAATGAGATCTCCCACACATCAATGAGATCTCCCACACATCAATGAGGTCTCCCACACGTCAGTAAGGTCTCCCACACGTCAGTGAGGTCTCCCACACGTCAGTAAGGTCTCCCACACGTCAGTGAGGTCTCCCACACGTCAGTGAGGTCTCCCACACGTCAGTGAGGTCCACCCCACACATCAAGGTCTTATCAGTCAAGCTGGCAGAACAACACACAAAGACCTTACGTAGTCAGGGGCCTGTTGAAGAGGTCTCCCTCCCACCTAGATCTAGGAGGCCCACAGGAGGCAAACCAGCCTCCAATACAACAGACCCACACTCAGTAGACCCCACACCTCCCACCCTGTCTACTCAGGGAACAACCAGTTCTCAGGGATCCAACATTTCCCAGGGATCTCTACAGGACGCTCAACTCACGCTATCTACCTCAGGGGAAGAAGGATCTGCCTCAGGGGGTGGATCCACACCCTCATCTAGATCCTCCACCCCAGCTCCAGCCTTTGACAGCCACTCCTCCAGAGACACCTCCCCCACACCCTCCATCATGGACACCGATGAAGGCCCCCAACCTAATCAGACAGCTGAGAAGATAAGGGCCTATGAGAAGGCCATCCAAGATGCAGTTACTGCCCTAGAGACCAACAAGTCCCAGCAGGAGGAAAGGGAGAGGATCCTCAATCAACAACTGGCAGAGAGGAATGCAGCAATAGATGCTCAACAGAAGGCCATGGAAGATCAGCGGAAGTCCCTAGAGAGACAACAACAACAGATAGCAGATCTCATGAAGATGGTATCATCCCAGACCCCACAACCTCCCACACCTGCCATCACACCTGTTGTCACACCATCTGCCTCTGGATCCAAAGATGACATCATAATCTCCATGGTGTCCAACATGACCAAACTCATAGACAGAAAACAACAGGATGACAGAAAGATCAGGCTACATGAGGTAACAAAACCCAAAACCTTTTCACACCCATCACCACTCATGTCAACAGCATTATTTATTGATCACAAATTCCCAGAATATCTGAAGGATAAGTACAAAGTGACAGACAGTGACACCATGGTAACATATTTACCCAAGTACCTCGAAGGACAAGCACTAGCTTGGTTTGAATCCTTCAGGGAGAGTGCCACACCTGATATGTTGACATGGACCAATGTAGTGAATAAATTAAAAGAGTATTTTGCTACTCGAGACAATATAATCTCAAGGACTGCACTCCGTGCACAAAATGTAGATGAACCTGTCCTAGACTATGCATGCCATCTCAGGAAAGTGTGTAATGCCCAACGCCAAAGTGATGAAATCCTAAGCAAGGCATTTACCCAAGGCATGAGGCCCTGGATCTCTGTGGCTCTTAAGAACAAGAAAATAGACTCTTTTGACCAAGCACTAGACCTAGCCTTAGAGGTTGAGACCCAAGAAAGATCTAGGAAGGTAAGGGATGCAGAGTCAAACCCACAGCCTACTAAGAAAAAGGTCCAGGAAATCAGCACTAGTGCAGATGAAGATGTTAACCTAATGTCTAGTGCCCATGTAAGGCAGCAGGAGGCTAAGGTTGCATCAAGAGACCCTACCGGTAGATATAGAGGAAACAATTATGACCCCAACTACCAATCCAATAGAGGTAGAGGTAGAGGGGGCAACAACAACAACCGGGGGGGTCACAACAGTAGGAAAGACAACAACTCTTCCAACTCCAACAATGGTAACTCTTCATACAGTGATAGGAGAGACAGAACCCCAAGTAATGGCAGATCCTATAATAATCAAGGATCCAACAGTAGGAGCCATAGTCCACATAGGAACTATAACTCTGGATCCTACAACAACTCTGGATCCTACAACAACAGCCAGGGTTCAAACAACTCTGGATCCTATAATCAAGGATCCAACAGTAGGAGCCAGAGTCCACATAGGAACTACAACAGTGGATCCTACAACAATAATGGTGCCTACAACAACCAGAGATCCAATAACTCCGGTCAATACAGCAACTCTGGTCAATATAACCAGGGTTCCAACTCGCGCCAGGAGGATTACAAACCGGACACAAGAGGTTACCAGGGGAACCAACACAGTAACCCCCAAATACCACCTCATGTGATGGATCAAATCTCCAAGCTCCTGGTGGCAGCCATCTTAACCACCCCACAGAACCAGGAAAACTAGGATGTCACAGTGCCGATGGGCCAGTGCACTGTGACGCCCCAAAAACAAACAATCAGTCAGGATTAACAAGGATCCAACCAGAGACAATTGCTAGTGCCAATCTACCATCTAACAGACAGAGACGTCCATCAGTGATACACATCACCCCACCAGATTCATCATCAAAGGATACAGGTGAGAGTACCAAGCTTTCTATTGTACTTCTTCAAAATGGCTGTATCAATGCAAATCTATATGATGTTTCAGATGTACAATGTTTGGTTGATACAGGTGCTACTATCACCTGTGTCAGACAATCATTCCTCATGGATCTCCAAAAGAGATTCCATATCCAACTGAGGAAATCTAAAATCAACATCCATTTGGCAGATGGATCGGTGTGTCATGTTAGACATTCAGCTATGCTGAACTTTAGAATCCAAGGTGTCAGATTCCAATACCAATTCGCTGTAATTCCCAACCTCACACAGCCCGTTGTTCTCGGCACAGATTTCTTAAGCACTACAAAATCTCAAATTGAATTTAATGTTGATCCTGAACAAATTCTCAAACCCATTGGGGCAGTGAGGGATTTTACCATCCCTCCATTCTCTGAACTTGCAGTATTGGGTAAAGTCACATCTACTCAATCACTGCAAGGCAAAACTGGAGTAGTAGATAACCTCCAAAGAAACAACAATGCCCCATATCTAGTTCAAAGGGCAGCAGTAACCCCCAGGGAAAATAACAAACATCCCCTAGTGTTACTCAACACCAGCAGGCGCCCACATAAAATCAAGAAGGGTGCCATCATAGCTCTATTTCAGGAAGTCAAGGAATCTGATTTAGAAAAACCCCAACAGGTGTCAGACACTACCCCACACACTGATCAATCCATCTCAGCCATTCGGCCTGAGGATGTAACTCAATTCAGTGACACAGACTCAGACTGTGAGTCCACATATGCTGACCCTGAACCCAACTCAATCAGACTCTCTGAAATAGCTGCTATACATAGTGAAGCACATGACCTCGAGCCAGAATTGGAAGAGAATGTACCACCAAAATCTGTGCTCACATCCAAAGATCAGCATGATAGATTAGGATCACTGCTGACCAAGTATGATGATGTATTTGTAGGAAAAGATGGAGACATTGGTGCCACACACCTGTATACACACTCTATACATGTAAAACCTGAGGCAGTACCATGTCATTTCCTACCATATAGACAAACACCAGAAAAACAGGCCGCAATAGGGGAAGAATGTGAAAGGCTAGTACAACAGGGCATTCTGAGAGAATGTGCCGAGGGCCCCTGGGCCTCCAGATCCTTTTAGTACAAAAATCATCGG
Organism: Acholoe squamosa; assembly: GCA_949317995.1. Taxonomy (NCBI): domain Eukaryota; kingdom Metazoa; phylum Annelida; class Polychaeta; order Phyllodocida; family Polynoidae; genus Acholoe; species Acholoe squamosa. The sequence continues at coordinate 76,006,600 of OX439045.1, read as the reverse complement.
GAGGCCATAGGCTCGTCACAGATTTTCGTTATTTGAACCAGAACACGATAAATCAAGCCTTATCTACACCCCGAGCCGATGACACTCTAGACATGATAGGGTCACTCAGACCAAGAGTATTCAGTAAGCTAGATGCCCAACAGGGATTTTTTCAAATTCCTATAAGACAGGAAGATCAGCATAAAACCGCATTCATAGCAAATGACAAAAAATATGTCTATGAAAGGATGCCGATGGGTTTAGCGACGGCACCTGCGGGATTCTGCCATCTAGTCACATTAATTCTGAACAAACTCAAGTACAAATGTGCCCTACCATACCTAGATGACATATTGGTATTATCACCATCAATCGAACAACACTTCCATGACCTGGAAGATGTGTTCAACAGCCTAAGAGTTGGTAAACTCAAACTGAAGAAATCAAAATGTGAATACTTCATAGACAGAATAGACTTCTTGGGAATGAGAGTGACACCCATGGGACTGCAACCATCTCCCACAAAGGTGGAATCAATCAAAACCTTCCCAACACCAAAATCAGTCAAAAATGTCAGATCCTTCACAGGCCTATGCCAATACTTCAAAAAGTTTATCAAAGGTTATGCCCAAATTGCTAGACCATTGTATGATCTACAGACACATCTCAAAGCGTTTGTCTGGACAGAGGATGCAGATAATGCTTTCAAAACATTAAAGCATGCCCTCTGTACCAATGCTCTTCTCAGATATCCAAACTATGAGAAAGAGTTCAGTTTGGCAACTGATGCTTCCAATGTGAGTTTAGGAGCTGTACTCTCACAGAGAGATAATGAAGGAGTGCTAAGACCAGTAGCCTTTGCAGGTAGAACCCTCTCCAAACATGAGAGAAACTACAATACCACAGAGAGAGAACTACTGGGAGTAGTGTATGGAGTATTACACTTCAGACACTATCTAGAGACCAGACACTTCCAATTATACACAGACCATGCAGCCCTAATCCCACTACTAACCAATACAGGACTCACACATAGATGGGCCAGATGGGCTCTAGACATACAACAATTTTCATTTACCATCCAACATGTGAAAGGTGATGATAACACACCACCAGATGCTATGTCTAGAAGAGAGTACCCAGATTCTGGACCCATGACTAACCCTCCACCCCCACCAAGGAGAGTTAGAGCAGCCAGTAGAACCAAGTTTGCAAAAGTAACAAAGAAAGTACCATTCAAAAGGGATGATCCACCCAACACCATTGAAAGGCCAGAGACACCCATTAGGGGTATCTTGAAGCAATCTACACACTATGTGTTTTGCCACTGTGAGAGAGAATACTCACAACTCTTTCCAGATAATGACTTCGAGCCTATTGAATTCTCATCACTCAATCAGATGCTGAAGGCAACTCCTAAGGAGCCACCCTTCACCCCACCTGACTCAGATGATGAAGATCCAGAAGACACAATATATGCTATTACTCAAGCAACTTCTAAATCAGTCAGATTCTTTGAACCAATGCAGGGAGAGGAAGCATCAAACCATTTGTGTCCTATGACCACACGCTCAAAGACTAGAGAAATGATTCAGGAGGGCACACCAAAACCCCCCACACAATCACAAACTATTCTAAATGAGAAAAAGGTCACAGGAAACAAACCTACCAAAACCCCACCTGCCAGGAAAAATGTCACAAAAGACACTGCATCTACTAAGTCAAAGAACTCTGAGACAAAGAAGAATGACAAAAAGCAAATTGTGCCTTTAAAGAAAAAGGTTGCCACTCCCACCAAGGTGAGAATAGGCCCTCCAAAGGAGCCTACACACCAAAACAAGAGTGACACACCCCAACAAAAGGCACAAGATAGGCCAATAGTCGATGAAAAAGAAAAAGAAAGAGACAGAATAAAACAACATGTGCTAGATATAAATCAACTACTGGATCAGATTCCCGACACATCCATCTCAGGTACGAACCTTGGCTTGGAACAAAGGAAGGACAAGGAACTATTGCCCCTCATACAATATCTTGAGGATGGGACCTTGCCTGCACCAAAAGCACAAGGAAATAGAATCATCAACCAAGGCCAGACATACACCTTGGTAAATGGTACATTAGTCCATATATGCCCCATAAATTGGAGAAAAACCAATACTGTACCACTTCAAATTGTTATACCACAGCAAAGGGTAACAAGTACACTACAGTATTTCCATGACTCACCTACCGGCGGCCATCTTGGTTCAAGTAGGATGCTGTCAGCACTCCGACCTAGGGTATATTGGAAGTCTATGCTAGCAGACACAACAAAATATGTTTCCACCTGCCACACATGCCTCACAGCAAAAAGGCAAGTACACTCACACAAAACACCAATGACAGTGAGAGAGTACATGACTTCACCAATGAAGTTCCTAAACCTAGACGCGGTGGGACCACTTCCCACAACTGCCAGGGGAAACAAACATATACAAGTCTGCATAGATTATGCCACCAGATATGCAACAGCTTGGGCTACTACTGACTTAAAAGCTGAGACAACAGCAGCAGAGTTCTACAAGAATATAATTTGTCATCATGGAACACCAGCCACTCTTCAAACAGACAATGGGACATGTTATACAGGTGCAAAGTTCACAAAGTTAACTAAACACCTCAAGATCAAACATAAATTCTCCTCACCATACAGGCCACAATCAAATGGGCTTGTAGAGAGATTCAATGCTAGCATAGGCACAGCGCTCAGAGCATTCTGCTCAAAGCACCAAAACAATTGGGATTCATTTATTGAACCCATAACCTTTGCATTAAACAACACTGAATCCCAAACCACAGGATTCACCCCTTTCTTCCTACTCCATGGAAGAAACCCAGCCACCCCAATGGACTTAGGGCTGGGAATACAGGAAGACATATCCACCGTAGCAGACCATGTAGCCAACATGATAACAAATCAGGATACCTCTAGGAGGAAAGCTATAGAAAGGGTCACCAAGCTACAAAAGGAAAGGAAGGATAGATATGATAAGAAACTTACACCACAGGAAATCAAGGTCACCGACATGGTGTACCTAAACATACCAAGAATCCTGACCAACACAGAGTGTAAGAAACTTCAACCCCTTTTTATGGGACCATATGTTGTAGTAGACAGACCTAGTTTGACAAGTGCCAAACTCAAAAACTTGGACACCAATCTATTGGTGGCCAGACCAGTGCACATAGACAGACTGAAAAAGGTTGTGGCTGTCAGAAACAATGAATTTGCACACAGGCTTATTCCACATGAGGCCAAATACTACAGCAAAATTGTAAGGAACAAAAATGATATCACCCTTACAAAAGAAACCACAGGCATAGGCCCTATCAAGCCTAGGCCTGCACACCACATACTAAGAAAGACATCTAGGTGTGGTGCAGTTTCAAGAAATTAGAAACAAGATTGAGATACCAAAAGAACATAAGATTTTCAAAATGTATTACAAATTCTCTTCATCCACACATAAGACATGTGTGACTGATAATGAATTACTTATATGTATATAAAGCCAATCAAATTTGTAAATATATCAGTAGGTTATTGCCTCTGAAAGGGTCAAAGACTGGGACCCCCCAAGTAAAGCAGACATAAAATCTAAGAAGAGTAAGGGTAACACAATGGAGTGTCTAAAGCCTAATCCCCACATGAAAGAGCGCGCTATGCCAACACAGCAGTCTATAGAGATCAATTGACCTTATAAGCTACCCTCAGACAACTGTCTAGACGGTCATGAATGGCTGTCCTGGATGACAGGAGGAGCTAATTACCAGTACACAGACTACACAATAGACCCCACAGTTAGCAGACACTGGAGATTAATGCATTGTCTCCAGAGAAACAATACCAGGCCCACAATGGATGTGGGTAGGGTAGGCTACATAAGAAGCACTGTGGACCATAGCCCACCATCAGTCTTCATCCAGCTGCAGTCTGGAACACAAGTCTACAGGACCCCACTTGGGAATTAGCCAGCCCACTTCTCCATTAGGAGAGACTGCACTAGGATAAAGAACACACCTACTTCACCTTCAACCTGACCTTACCATTTACTGGTCAAACTCTATAGACTCACCGGACATATTGCCAAGACAGCTCAATCTTGCAAAGGTACAGTTTGAACCACTTCATTTAAAGTGTTACACCGTACACTTAGACTTTACCAGCACCAAATCACTACAAATTTGACAAGACTTTAAAACAGCAAACTTGCTTTACACAAGCACCATGGGGAGACTGAGAGTTTCACCCATACTGCTAACTATGCTGTTATTATATACTATAGAACCACTTACTGCAGGTTATACACCTGTGGTGAGACAAAACATAGGAGTAGTATTCAAACCTAGCCCTCAACCATTGGTCAATGGACATACAACCACAACACTGTTGTTAGCTATCCCCTACAAGATACCTCGGGCACCCGTTACCCAAGGATCCATAAGGGATAGAATACTCCAGTTGACCACTCCTACTCTACAAGATCATACCTCTGGCCAAATTATCCAACAGGCTAAGGAGCTAGACACCTTGCTGGAAATTGCAGACAAGGAGATAAATGAAACACTAGCCTCCATCAAATTGTTCTTATCCAACCCCATAAACACATTGGACAAGGCCAAAAGAGAGGCCATACTGGGTTTTCTAGCACCCCTGTTTCGCGGTGTGCTAGGTCTAGCCACAGTAGAAGATGTAAACCAAGTAATGGGACAGCTCAAGAACATAGATGAAATACTAAGAAAATTTGCTAAACAGGATCAGGAAGCAGCTAATCTCATTGAAAAGATCACAGACAGACAAGATAAGTTTGTTAAAGCATACATCCAAGATAAGAAGGTACTGGACAGCACAATCAACACCATAGGTGACACTATCAACCTGTGGGCCTCTAACATGTCCAGGTCACTTGACTCATATTCAAGGCACGAGAAAACTCAAAGGGAAAAATGCAAGTATTAAATGATGCATTAATTATCATAGCAGCAAGAATGAATACAGTTCAATCACTGCAAAGGACAAATGCAGCCCTGAGGATGCTATCATCAGGGATCCTAACCCCTGATATAGTACCACCCTCAGACCTTGCTAGATACCTAATTGACATTAATAACAAACTTAGGATTACACACCCTGGAGCACAAGTCGCAATTAATGACTTAGATTTCTATGATTCACAGAAGCTGACTTCATACACTTACTCAGCTCACCATATATATATTCATCTGGACATTATAATTCAATCTACCACCTCAACCTTCAAACTGTACCAAATGATTACATCACCCATGCCTATAGACACACAGGAGACCCCCACCAGAGGAGTCACCAAATTGCAGACCACAACTGAGTTCCTAGCAGTATCTTACGACGAATCATTATTCATCGAATTGGACTCAGCAGATATGCAGGCATGTGAAGGTACTACAGTAAAGGTATGCAGAGATGTAAATGGTAGAATCTATAAACACAGGCCTACATGCCCTGTAGCCATTTTTACTAACCAGGCTCAACAGATTAAGGAACATTGCAAGTTTACAGTTTCACCACTGCAAGCACCTACCACCCATGCTATTTCCATTTCTGAAGATGAGTATCTGGTCACTACTAATGAACCCCATTACTTTATCAACTGCCATGGTAAAACGTCTGAAACTCGAAAAGCCCAGTCCTACTCAATCATAGGTGTACCCTGTGGGTGCACGATCAGTGTAGGAGAATTTTCTCTTCCAAACACAAGGTTGCCCTGTAACTCAACCTTATCATTTCATTACATTCTCAAGACAATTAATTTACCATTCATGGCAGCACTTAACAAAATTTCCGAAACCAAACCAGATGAAAGAGAGAATCTTCCAAATTTCCCAGTAGTAAACCTTTCTAGAACCTTAGAAAAACTACAGGAAAATCCAATCATGGATGATATTACTCAACTAAATTTAGAGCCCTTTGCCAAAACAGTATTAAAAGATGCCTCCAACCTTAATAAGGAAATGGAAACGCGCTACGAGGAATCATACCTACGTCGAGTTACAGAGCATCCAACCTTCCAAAGCTTAGCACTCATCCTAGGGATATCAGCTCACATTTTTATAGTATACATACTACTCAAATTATACAGACTAGGAGGGACTGTAGCCTACCTGCCTACAGCCAAAGCATTCATACTAGTCACCGAGCTGCCCCTACACAAATTGCTCCCAGATAAGAATCCTACCAATTTAACCCCTACAGAGGAAACCCACACCCCTTTCCTCACAATTCAGGAAACCCACACCCTGATAATTGCTATATTATTCACCCTGACCATCTACTCGGCCTACAGAATAATGAAGTACCTTAAGAAATTTGCACAGACACACTGTGGCAAGAAAAATGTGGCCAAGCGCACAAATCCCACAATATATTTTAAAATATATTGTGGAGACTCAAACTTCGCGCTACCCCTGAGGCCAATACCACATGAATTTGATGAGATTAAATCAGCAGCTGCCCCAACCTACAAGGATATAGTGGTTAAAACCTTCCCACTACCTAAGGCTATATTTACCTGGAATGGACCAGCAGTTATAACAACACAGAGAGGAGAATTTGCTTATCACCTCCCTCAGGTGATACACCTACCTTGGCGCACTAGGTTCAGTACCATACCAGCCCTTAAAAACAAAGGACTGTACTACTCCATGCTTCTCCAGAACGATTGTGGCACCAGCCCGGTGACCATGACAGCACTGGAAAATACAACAGATATAATTATTGACGAACACCAGGAGGAGACCGCAAGGTCAAACATGCAGACTATTGCTAATTTTCTAAACCACCAGCCCTCCCCGGTGACTGTGGAAACAGCCTAGGCTGCCCACAGCCTAGACTGCCCCCAGTCCACCACCAGGAGATACTGAGATGACACATCTCACACATGACACACACCTCCACTGTCAATGAAATTATCAAAGTATTGAAAAATTGATTTAGAAAAAAAAATATACACAGCCACTTGTTGATGTATAATATGAAAATCTATGGTATTCTCACAAAATCGATGATTAATGCGCGCATATACGCGCAAAGTTGCGAAATTGCAAATTACAAATTGTAAATTGTACAAATCTAACATTAATATACATGAATGCAGGTAGATAACTAAGACAGTTTTTGTACCCACTAGCACTTGTATACTATGCCAAGGTTTACTTAAAGTAACACACTTTAGGTATCCAAGAAAATTGTTGGAAAAAATGAATGAAAAAAAAAAAAAAATTGTTGAGAAAATTGTTGACATAGAACATGTTTACTTAAGATACTCACCAAATAAATCTCTTTCAGGGACACATACTCAAGAGGCTAGGGGAAAAAGTCAATTAAGCAGCGGCCCACTGCCGAAATTGCCAATTAATACACCCATATAGCAAAATCAATGAGTAACTCAGAGACAAACAAGCCTATTGTACATGAAGTACTTTGTTTTTCCGGCCCTCGGAAAAATTTGTCTCAAATCCCATAAATTGAATAGTGTAATCTAGATTGTACGTTTGTACCCAATTTGCACACAAAATTGTATGTTTGCACACTAGATTGTAAGTTGTATCCAATTTACATTTGAATTATATGTTGCACATTATACTGTATGTCTGTACCCAATTCATACACTGAAGTCAGATTTTTAGAAATCGACATTTCTAGGTGTATCCAAGCTGTACACAAAAATTATATATGTACATACAGAAACTATCAATTGAACGCAGAATTATATATTTGCATACTAAAATTGCCAAATGTACGCGAAATTATATATTTGCACACTAAAATTGCCAAATATACGCGAAAATTATATATTTGCACACTTAAATTGCCAAATGTACGCAAAAATTATATATTTGCATACTGAAATTGTCAATTGAACGCAATTACACGCGAAATTGTAAATTTGCACACTAAAATTGTCATTTATGTTCAATTTGCACGCTAAATTGAACATTGAATGCCAAAATTGCACACTATTTGCCAAATTGTATGTTGTACATAAAAATGGGAAATTGTACCCAAAATTGATGTCACATGAGCAAATAAGCTCAGGTATGGTAAGATATAGAAACTCGGAAATGTACTTATACCCAGGAGAAAATTGTTTATACTGACAAAGCTCTACCACAAAAATTGCATTTGAAGCACTCCCCATTACTTCAAATCCTCTTACAAACAGTATATAACTCCAAAATAAGGTAAAAATTGTATAAATTGTACATTCCCTCGGCGAAATGACGGAGTTTCGCATTCTCTCGGGGGAGAGGGAGTATTCTATGATATACCATTTTATTATTCCATAAATTGTAACATATTTTGTATTAATCAAAGGATATCTATGAAATTAATACATAGGTTGGTTCTAAGAGCTATAAGAGCGCTCAAACTTTGTATAAGAGCGTTCATGCCCCACTGCACACCAGCCAGGTCAGTTACAAACACTCTCTCTGACATCAAAGGCTCCGACCTAATGGTTCACTGCACAATATAATAAAAATGAGGGTCTCAGTGTGCGACCTCATGGTTCAATGCACAAATTAATAACTTGTAAGTGAATGCAACCGGCCGTCACGGGTGCCTGAGCACCGCTGACGCCGTCATGAGTGTCTGAGCACTCTAACAACTGAACAATGGGTTACATAAGCACGACACCATAACCGTCCGGTCGCTCTACCGTCGCTCCTGAGCAAGCTAGGTCAAATATCAAAGCATTTATGGAAAGCCCATAATTAGACGGTCAAAATGAGCCCAAGATCAAGGCGGAACTCCCATTATTAAGGAAGTTATGCCATGGAGACTGAAAGGAGCTCCAAGTTCCCTACAGACAAACCAGTGGGAGTTACGCGCCTATCCAGCAGGCATTATAATCTTGGCACATTCAGCTCCGCGCATGCCCAAAATGGCGGTTATACACGCATAAACGACCGAGTTATGAGGGTTTGAAGATGCAGAACCGACCAAGACAATGGGGGGCATAGCGGCGTCCATGGGGGTCCTTTGTCCCCCTGTGACACATGAAAGACACCCCTCAAACAATTGTAGAGTTAGGCAGATGCTGCTGGCTCCAGTCAGTCTGGAGGTGCTTTTCCAAGATTTGCTACAAATAGCCTGTCTGCACCTCCAGGAAGTGAGATCACCAAGAACCGCTCTAGAGGTAACATCTCCAGTCATCTCCTGCTACCTGCTATACCACTAAGCTAATAGATCATGGATATGGGGGCCCTAGGGCTGTATATGCTGTATATACCTGAGCCGCGAAGCGGCGAGGGTATATACAGCATATACAGCCCGTGGGGCCCCCATATCCATGACCTAATAGGTTTATACCACCATTTCCTCCATTTTGTATCAATTTCTTACCTGAAATCCAAAGAATATAGCCAGGCGAAGACATTTTGTAAGTGCTAGCGACACGGCCCGGGTCAGCGCTCTGCGCGAAGCCATTGTTTTTGTTCCTTACGGGAGAGGTACCGCCGTGTATACAGTCACTTTTCGTATGGAATCCAACCATGACATGTTATAATATTAAAATCCCAAGAAGTATTCGATCCATAGAAGAGGAATGCGTGCTAATTTTCTCCATTTTCTTCGATATAAATAAGAATCCATTGATTTTCCCAACGTACGCGAGTCGCGGTCCGGCCATTCCCACCCGCCTCCTTGTCCGGCGAAAGTGTGTCAGTGGCCCGGATGTAGATATAGGTCAACTGCTCGTCGTACAAGAAAGACGCCGAAACAATGGCTTCGCGCAGAGCGGCCACGGGAAAATCAATGGATTCTTATTTATATCGAAGAAAATGGAGACAATTAGCACGCATTCCTCGTCTATGGATCGAAAACTTCTTGGGATTTCAATATTATAACATGCCATGGTTGGATTCCATACGAAAACTGACTGGAAACGTACCACTAGGACCTAAGGTTAGAATTTATTTATTTTCGCATTGGATTTCATCACCGTTCAGTGTGGCGCAATGGCTAAGGTCTTCGCCTACCACCACTGCGGCCGGGGTTCGATCCTCATACATATTGGGACGATTTTTCACATTGAAACAATGGCGAGACTAAATTTCTATGTCCGCCAGCGTCTCCAAAAATATTCTAAGTCCAACTTGACCCGGAAAAAGTATATACCAAAAATTTCAAAAATGCACAAGGGTGGTATATGCAGAATAATGCACGGCTAAACTGCATATAAACCCACCGGAAGTCCCGAAATCGTGGTATAATGCACTATGGTGAAATTATGCTAGACAGGCATTGGTTTTCTATCATTAGTGGCCAGGGGCTATCTTCTTCACGACTTCCACCAGAGGGTAAAGTTATTCATTATTACATTATTCCTCTAAACAGCAGGTCAGGAGCTAGGTGTGGGAACCCACCTAGAACTATGCTGGACATTGTATTATTATTACCTCACACAATAACTTTACTACAATATGAATTTCTTGCACCTGGCACCAACAATCCTAATTTATTGCGAAAATAACTTGAAACAAGGTAGGATGGTCAGCTTATGGAACCAACATGCCTTGTGGTCGAATCAGGGGCGAGTTACCCTATATCACAGTTTCACCTCTCTAGAGGCTGAGAGTGCACCAATAGATCATAGGGTAGATTAACCTAAAGACAACCACATATATACCTGGAGACTTCCACCCACCCACCCCCATGAATATATATCCATAACATTGAGTTTGCTGACCGATCGATTCAATGCTCATCAACAATTTGACAATGTTGTTATCGGGCTACAGCTTTTTTTCATGGCAAATTTGTCGGGTGGACATCGAATACACGTGTGAAAGGGGCATTTGAGGTCTACTTGGTCATCTTTTGAATCTAAGATATTTCTTTGTGGCAAAGGCATTATGAACTCTGCTACATTAAGGCATCGTGAAGCTATAAGAGCTCTGCAAATGTCTGTTAGGACTGAGTCATTTATTGCAAGGTGGGGGGCTTGATGATGCAGGAGTGCATCATGGCCAATGGTCGTCATGATGCACCAATGAAGGGTTGGCAAGCGCTTCATTGGTGCATCATTCACGCCTTATGGGGTTGACACATATACTCCCGGAGAGTCGTCATGATGCACCAATGAAGTGCTGGCAAGCAGACTTGCCAGCACTTCATTGGTGCATCATGACGACCAAAGGGCGTGATGCATTCATACATAAGCTTGGGATTACTACATGTCCAGGGACTTTCTTCTCTTTTTGCGACGGTTATTCAGATTGATTAAGATTATTTGATGATTATCTGGTGATAACATGTATTTTCAAATCTCATGACTTTCCTTTTAGAAGGCATTTCTAAAAGGAAAATCATAAGATTTTCTAAGATGGAGCTTGAAACACAATCTCACGACTTTCCTTTTAGAAATGCCTAGTCGAGGAGTCTTGAAGATAATCATCCCAAACAAGCCCAAAGAAAATCTCCTAGACACGTTTTATCATTAAATCAATTATGTCACGATTATTGCATGTTTTTTATGACGATAAAAATATAATCTCTAGTGATCAAAAGGGTACAAACATGTTTAGAAATCCAAATTATTCATTATAACTTGCAAGAATAAGTAACATTAGAGTCCTTTTTCAAGAGATTCATTGCGTCCTAGAAAAAGAATACTACTTAATTTTAGGTCTAGACCAAAAAATAAACCCACCCATCAGCAAGACTGTATAGTCGTCATAGGATCTTCAAATCTGGTCATGGAACTATAACATTATCTTCAATCACAATAGAAATGAAATGATCGTTAGCTTTTGAGACTCTCATCATGATTTTTGTGACAGTTATAAATAGTCCCCATTTTTACACAATTATCAAAACAGAAACACCTTTACTATATGACTGTGTAAAAAATTATCTTTAAAAAAAACCAGAAAAAAAGCCCCCTGGAAATGCTTATAACTTTGGTAGATATCTGGTTTGTATAACTGGGAGGATACAGAGCAGACTCATGTCATATCCTATGACGACACATATAGTTATGGCCAAAACTACATCCTACCTGGCATAAGATCATTTCTAACGTAAAATAACGTTTTTATTTGGTTCTTTAGTTTGCCAAACATTTCTTAACATAAAAAGAATCAAAACATCTACACAATAAAAAGACGGTTTTAACACTCTACGAAAGTCGTAGAAAAAAAAGTTGACAAATTTTCATTTGGTTAAAAATTTGGTTGAAATTGGTTTTATTACAAATGTTTTGTTTTTTTTTACACAAAAATTATAAAAAAAAATGCAAACGTTGAAAATACGTTTTGTGCTGAGTGCACCATGTATATATACGACCGTCTGTGTGATGCTGCCACCTGGTGTTGGATATGAGCACGTCTGGCAATACATTTCATATCAATTTCTGATTCTGAATCTTGTAGAATTAAAGACGATATACATGAATAATTAATAACAGAAGCCAAGGTAAAAAAAGGCTTTATCAAACCATATCAATTAATCACGATGATTTCATTAGACTTCATCATGATAATTATCATTCCATAAAACATAACTCATAATACGTAAAGAATGGACAGAGGTCATTTGTTAGAGAAGCTGGAGTTGAACCATTCCATGAAATGTGCCATCATGATGCACCAATGCATTTCATATGCCATCATGATGCTTGCATGTCATGTGCCATCATGATGCACCAATGCATCACTGTCATGTGCCATCATGATGCACCAATGCATCACTGTCATGTGCCATCATGATGCACCAATGCATCACTGTCATGTGTCATCATGATGCACCAATGCATCACTGTCATGTGTCATCATGATGCACCAATGCATCACTGTCATGTGTCATCATGATGCACCAATGCATCACTGTCATGTGGCATAATGATGCACCAATGCATCACTGTCATGTGGCATAATGATGCATCAGTGCATCAATGTCATGTGCCATCATGATGCATCAATGCATCACTGTCATGTGTCATCATGATGCATCAATGCATCACTGTCATGTGTCATCATGATGCATCAATGCATCACTGTCATGTGTTGTCATGATGCATCAATGCATCAATGTCATGATGCACCAATGCATCACTGTCATGTGTCATCATGATGCACCAATGTATCACTGTCATGTGTCATCATGATGCACCAATGTATCATTCCTGCTATCTCTACCTTGTAGCCTGATGCCGAGCCTCCGCGATGTCTAAACCATGTAGATCTAGGGTCCACAACAGCCATCTCTGGTGACACGCATGCCCAGGCGGCTTTTGTTGATTGACTTCACAAAGGGTCATGCTATATTCAATATGCAGCATCTGAAGTTGTTATTTAAGTAGACACCATCTTGTTAGGATGAAAGGCTGACATGTCAGATAGAAATCCAGGTGAACCACCTGTGGTGTAGGGTGATAAGTAAATAAAAACAATGGCCCGCCTCTGTTGTTAAAAGATAATCACTCCATTTATTTATCATCTTCCACACAGGTGGTTCATCTGGATTTCTATCTTGTCCCTTTTGTCTGGCAGCTAAAAAAGAAATAGTTATTTGAACAGAAGTGTTAGATCTGACAGGTCAGCCTTTCATCCTAACAAGATGGTGTCTACTTAAATAACGACTTAAGATGCTGCATATTGAATATAGCATGACCAGATCTGGGGGCTAATTCGTAAGTTTAAAAGTAAAATCTTTCACTGAAACGATCAGAACAACATGATTGATTCATTGAAAAGATAATAGTTTCATGCGAAATGAAAATCTTTCACTGCGATCGTTTCATATTTCATATAACTCCCTATTCAAAAGAGTTCTTGTGATCTTTTGTACAGAAAGAATCATGTTTTATCCAGTGTTTTCGTCCAAACGATCACTAATGCTATCCATTTTTTAATTCTTTAAAAGATCAAAATATCAAAATGTTCTATTCACAAGAAATATTACCCATTTACAATATTGCTGTTTTTCAATTCTTTCTTCTTAAACATAATTCCTCTCTTCAAACCAATTGAATTCAGACACATTTCCTGATCGTTCCATGCCCCCTGTAATTCTTTTGATTTTTGATAGTTTCTTAGAAAATGGCCAAAAAGTCTATTCAAAAGTGATATTAAAGGTAGCTTATGGAGCTATCCTAAGTTTTCTATTTCACTTAAAAACATTAATGAAAGGGTGTGAGGTCGAATGTCTAATATATGACGGGTAGAGAGAAATTATGATATATCTTAAATATTGTTCCAAGGAAACATAGAAAACAATAAAAAAAATAAATAGTTGCTTTTAGTGATTTTCGTTTTAAAGGGGTTCATCTTATAGGTGGGGTACTTTTACTTTATATTATAACAGTAGAAAACCGCAGTAAACGGAACGACCGTAATCCTGAAACGGAAGGGTGGGGTGGAGGTGAAGGTAGGATGGGATGGGTGTTCAGAGGCTAAATTTTGAAGTAGATACCAACTTTAAATACCTGCTACTTACTTCGTTCTGTGAACGTTTTCTTGTACCAAAAGGTCCAGGTAGCTATAGCTTTGGTGAACAATGAAACAGTAATGTTGTAGATTTTAATAGAATACCAGAGAACTAGGCAGTCTAACTAGGTCCTACTTGTATGTATGTATCTTCATGATTTAAATATTGCGGAGGCCCTACGTCACCTATAAAATGTAAAGGGAAATGGTCATAAAACGTGTCAAAAGATGTGTCTTACGTGGAATAATTACGCTCTATACTTGATCTGGGACTTGACCCTTTGAGCATTAAGGGCCACTGATTCATACATGCCTCATGCCCATTGGTCGTCATGATACATGAATGCAGCCTTGGTGAGTAACTCACCAGGGCTGCATTCATGTATCATGATACACCCAAATGCTGGTGAGCAGTCACGCCAGCACTTCATTGGTGCACCATGACAATCAATGGGTATGATACACTCCTGCATTAGAGGCCCTTAAAGGGTTAATGGGGATTCTCTGATACCCCTTACCCCAAAGTTCCATCATTATTTACACAGAGATTCCTTCTACCACCATACTGCCACCTGGGGCTTCTTTTCAAAACTACACACGTTTGCTGCAAAATATTTATGGTGGTCCACTGTTTAGTTTTACGATGATCCCTGGTAGATTCAACATTTATTTTTCACAGTGCAGGACGAGGCTTTTACCGGAATTGTCACTGACACACTGAACTTCCTCATTACACAGTATTTTACTGCACACTGCCCCCTGGCGCCTCATTGTAGAAACTACATGTATTCACTGAATTACAAATAATATGGTGGTTCACTACACAGTTCACAGGGATTCCTGGTAATTACAATAGTTATGTTTTTAGACTCTAGTGACATGAACATGTGGATTCATGTTTGTTTTTAAACGGTCTGTCTGAAGTTTGGATGAGACTTGAGATGGCTGAAAAAAAAAACATGAATATATACTACACACATCAAATGGATTATTAAATCGATTTAGCCGGAAGACCTGTCTGTATAGCCTGTGCTACATTAGATCATTGGTTTTATTATTTTGTTTTATTACTATTTGTTTTCATGGCCGTAGGGGTCCGTGTGTAAAGGTGTCTTTGGTGTAGGAAAGCTGACAGCCTTGGGCTATACCATGTTGGCCTGTTTTAGAGCAGGTCTTGAAATTAGCGCAGGTCTCGCTTTAGTTCCCTATGGACACTTTGTAACCCGCTGAAGTGATGACGGAAATAACCCGCAAGGAGGCAGCTGATGAACCACTGATGATTCATCTTTGTATACACAAAAAAACACCGATTTACAACTGACTGACGGCCATCAGTCACTGACGGACCGTGTCACAACAGTATCCTTAGCCCTCCCTGGCTTTCTAGTTCTATTAGAGCTTGGAGTATGATTAAATTTGGACCTTAATGCTATGGGACTTTTCATCACTGTGTAGGCCAGAGGCAGGTGATTTCATCTTTGTATACACGACAAAACCGCCAATTCACAGTCAACTGACGGCCGTCAGTCACTAAATGACGGCATAAGGACCGTATACTTAGCCTTCCCCAGCTTTATAGTTCTATTAGAGCTTGGAGTATGATTATATGGTTTACTATTAATCCCAAATCATTTTAATTCCACTATCAATGATGCATCATGCCCATTGGTTGTCATGATACAGGTATGATCCATACACGTATCATGCCAACTCTACACCCTCACTAGTGTAGTTCTGGTGGTCAGCACTTCATTACTGCATCATGCCTATCAATAGCCATGATGTACTTTTGCCTGATTATCCCTTAAAGGGTTAACGATTATCATTCAGTTAAAGGGTTAACCATTATGAGTCAGTTATAAAGGGTTAATGATTAAGAGTCAGTTAAAGGGTTAACGATTAAGAGTCAGTTAAAGGATTAATGATTAAGAGTCAGTTAAAGGATTAATGATTATGAGTCAGTTATAGGGTTAACCATTATGAGTCAGTTGAAGGGTCAACTATTATGTATCAGTTAAAGGGTTAATGATTATGAGTCAGTGAAAGAGTTAACTATTATGTATCAGTTATAAAGGGTTACCTATTATGAATCATTAGAAGGGTTAACGATTATGAGTCAGTTGAATGGTTAACTATTATGAGTCAATTATAAAGGGGTAACGGTTATGAGTCAATTATAAAGGGTTAACGGTTATGAGTCAATTTAAAGGGTTAACGGTTATGAGTCAGTTATAAAGGGTTAACGATAATGAGTCAGTTATAAAGGGTTAATGATTATGAGTCAGTTATAAAGGGTTAATGATTATGAGTCATTTGAAGGGTTAACGATTATGAGTCAGTTAAAGGGTTAACTATTATGAGTCATTTATAAAGGGTTAACTTTTATAACAGTTAACGATTATGAGTCAGTTGAAGGGTTAACTATTATTACGGTTAACGATTAGTCAGTTATAAAGGGTTAACTATTATGAGTAATTTATAAAGGGTTAACTATTATAACAGTTAATGATTAAGAGTCAGTTAAAGGATTAATGATTATGAGTCAGTTATAGGGTTAACCATTATGAGTCAGTTGAAGGGTCAACTATTATGTATCAGTTAAAGGGTTAATGATTATGAGTCAGTGAAAGAGTTAACTATTATGTATCAGTTATAAAGGGTTACCTATTATGAATCATTAGAAGGGTTAACGATTATGAGTCAGTTGAATGGTTAACTATTATGAGTCAATTATAAAGGGGTAACGGTTATGAGTCAATTATAAAGGGTTAACGGTTATGAGTCAATTTAAAGGGTTAACGGTTATGAGTCAGTTATAAAGGGTTAACGATAATGAGTCAGTTATAAAGGGTTAATGATTATGAGTCAGTTATAAAGGGTTAATGATTATGAGTCATTTGAAGGGTTAACGATTATGAGTCAGTTAAAGGGTTAACTATTATGAGTCATTTATAAAGGGTTAACTATTATAACAGTTAACGATTATGAGTCAGTTGAAGGGTTAACTATTATTACGGTTAACGATTAGTCAGTTATAAAGGGTTAACTATTATGAGTAATTTATAAAGGGTTAACTATTATAACAGTTAATGATTATGAGTCAGTTGAAGGGTTAATGATCATGAGCCAGTTAAAGGGTTAACCATTATGAGTCAGTTGAAGGGTCAACTATTATGAGTCAGTTATAAAGGGTTAACGATTATGAGTCATTTGAAGGGTTAACGATTATGAGTCAGTTGAAGGGTTAACGATTATGAGTCAGTTAAAGGGTTAACCATTATGCGTCAGCGGAAGGGTTAGTTAGCAGTAAATGCTAGATCCCCCCCATCCTGTGTGGCTATTCACTACAATATACTGCACGTAGCAGCATCCTGCCCAACTGAGTACAGCACGATCCTGAACTGGATATATACACTCTTGTATCATCATGATGCACCAATGCAGAACTGGACAGTCTGTTCACCAGCACTGCAATGGTGCATCATGACTACACACCAGCACTGCATTTGTGTATCATGACTACACACCAGCACTGTATTGGTGCATCATGACCACACACCAGCACTGCATTGGTGCATCATGACCACACACCAGCACTGCATTGGTGCATCATGACCACACACCAGCACTGCATTGGTGCATCATGACCACACACCAGCACTGCATTGGTGCATCATGACCACACACCAGCACTGCATTGGTGCATCATGACCACACACCAGCACTGCATTGGTGCATCATGTCATCCTTTTGTAAATTGGTCAAGAAGAGTTTGCATATCCTTGTTCCTTCAACAAACTTAAATTGGAAAAGGCATCAACTACATGATATAATCTGCATGATGCACGTAATTTGATTCATTTGTGCATCATGACAGGTAAAGTACATGATGCTTCACTTTATAATTAGTCCCGTACATAGTTCAGGAGTGCATCATGCCTATAGGTCGGCATGATGCACCAATGAAGTCCAAGACTAGTCGTCAGCGCTTCATTGTAGCATCATGCCGACCCCTGGGACAGTATCGGCACTGTAAGGTCGGCATGATGCATACATGCAGCCCTGGCGAGTTACTCACCTGGGCTTTATGCATTAGGTCACCCTTAGAGGGTTGATAATAGATACAATCCAGCATACACGTGTCTTCTTCTTAAGCTTATTACTACCCAATGAAGACTGTCCTAGCTATTATTCATCATATATATATTTCTTTATCGTACTTATCTTTTTCTTCTCCCACCTTTGAAATGCTCTTCCCTTTCAAATGCTGGTTACGACTTTCTAATAGTTCTGTCTACACGTCTATTGTGTCAGTTCACCCATGGGCCATTATCCTACGTTCCGCTTGATCAGATCCTCAAGGGCCGATAGTGCATTAATGCATCCTGTCTCTTTTGGATGTAGCGAGTAACTACAATCTGGGAGAGTCGGCATGATGCTCCAATGAAGTACTAGCGAGCAGTCTCGCCAGCACTTCATTGGTGCATCGTGATGACCGATGAGCATGATGCACTCGTGCATCAGCGGCCTTTAAAGGGCTATGATTATCAGGCTATAAACTCTGCATGCAGTGGGGCAGTTGACCATTTGTCCACCATGTTGCGAGCGGTGTGCTTGGTACTTCTGTTCGGAGTCTCTATCGTTGGAGGATTCGGTTACTATAAACCTAAACCACGACCAAGTAAGTTATATACAGAAATAACGGACGTATTATCAACCATAATTCTATTATCAACCAGAGCCTATTTAAGTTAAACCTTCAAGAACAGCATTATGCATTAATGCATCATGCCACCCCTACGGGGTTAATTCATATACTCCCGGAGGGTCGGCATGATGCACCAATGAAGTACTGGCAAGACTGCTCGCCAGCACCTCATTGGAGCATCATGCCGACCCTACAGGTTTAATTCATATACTCCCAAAGGGTCGGCATGATGCACCAATGAAGTGCTGGCAAGACTGCTCACCAGCACTTCATTGGTGCATCATTATGACCAATAGGCATGATGCATTAATGCATCAGGGGTTTAGAATACATTGGCAGGCTTGAAACTGTGTACACATCAGTAGTTAAGTAGCAATTTCCAAAAAGTCAGATCCAGCTTATAGCTTGTTTGTAACGTCAGGACACAGCTTACTACAGTGGCCTCTAAAACAAACACCGGTCTCTAATAACCGCTGCGGTACAGGGGTATTGAAAAGAGAAAAAGCACTGAAAAGAGTATTTGAAAAAGCATGTGTCTCGTATAAGTGCCAGGGGTACAATGGGATTGAAATCAATCAGCGGCCAGGCGCCCATACAGGCCACTATACGGTATATACAATGTACAATGAGTCAGACAATGCTAAACCTTCACTATAGGAGAGCTACAGAGGCTGAGAATGATCCCGATATTCTCTGTCAGCTGTCCCACTGACATGGTTTGGAGGTTTGTGATTCACCATTTCTCAAGGGTTCAAAGGCAAATAATGCAAACTGTACATTAACCCTTTAAAGGCCGCTGATGCATTGATTCATTATGCCCATTGGTCGCCATGATGCACCAATAAAGTGCTGGCGAGTCTGCCTACTAGCACTGCACCAATACAGTGTTGTCAAGCAAAACGACCAGCACTGTATTGGTGCATCATGCTGACCAATGAGTATGATGCACTCCTGCATAACCTACCATTGCACACTTCAAAACTTGTTGCAGAAAAATGTTATTCCTGTGAATATTCCCCTCCAAAGATGACCACAAAGACGGTCTTCACAACAGAGGAGTTTGAAACCAAGGTAAGACATATATGTTTAACAACCCTCTCACCCTTTACATGCCACTGATGCATTAATATCATGCCCATTAGTCTTCATTGGTGCATCATGATGGCGCTCCGGGAATGTATCGACCCCAAAGGGTCGGCATGATGCAGAAATGAAGACTAGTCGGCATGATGCAGAAATGAAGACTAGTGGGCTTGATGCAATAAAGTTGCATGTCCACTACCAATGTATGAAATTTGGGGTTTCTTTTCAAATGCAATCAAAACTACATTCTAAAACATGTGCTACAATATCTAGTGATTATATGAAATATTTCTACTCCAAAACAAATAAAACCCAGGTCCTGTACTTTCTCCTGTCGTAGTAATAAATCAGGTGTGTCTGATTCCTAGTATAGAGCGAACCGGTATGCTGTAGATGAATAGCCATGGAGTCCTAATTCTCAAGGTGTACTGAACACTACTAGAAGTTCTAAAGTAGAAGCCTGTCAGACAAGCCAACAGGTGTTACTGTGAAGTGCCATCTAGTGAAGTGTATTGTGTTGTGATTAGACCCGTCATTTTCAGGCATTTCCGGCAAGCAGTGATTGGAACAATATAATAATATGAGAATTTAGACACTATTAAGACAAGTTTCCACAAATTTTTAAACATGTTTTTTTAGCGGATATGCCAACATTAATGCAGCAGCAGTCCTTATATGGCTAGTTGTGAGACATACTATGGGTTAGTAGGGAGGTTTAGCAACCACGACGTATGTCACCCTTTTCTGGTTTAACGCAGACGCACCAATGCTGTAGGTATGCTACACGTCTGCGTTATATTGCTCACGCAGTGCTTGCTAAACCTCCCTAATATCCAATTTCACCACTGTAAAACTGTTGCTCGAGGCAATTTTAGCATCCATATTGGTTCAATGACCGGACATTGCACCAATTTAATAGACATGATTCAATCTATGCACATATGGCACTTAGTGACCAACAGAAAGCGAAAGTACCCAAATGATTGAAAAACGTTTAATTGATCTCTATTAACCATTCTACCCATTATTATTGTTATATCTAGCTGCTGCCTCATACCTAACATGGGAATATATTTCAGTTAGTCTCTAATTTATCTCATCACTAATTAAATCGTTAGTATTACTTTTCATTGCAATATATCCCTAATGATCATCTTCAAACATGGGTTAACTTTCAGATTTCATTTGTTGGAAAATATACAATGAAAAATGCCACCTTTATTACCCGTTTAATTAGTTAAATCCAGCATGGTTCTCTGTTTTGTATGACTATCACTTTTTATTGTTTAATTATGCTACTGTGCTGCTTCCTTGGGCTTGATTGTAGAAATAACACTGCTTTACCAATATTCAGTGCACCAAAAATATTAAGCTTGGTTGATTGTGCTATGCCTGGTGGAATCAACATTTCTTAGAGTACATCTACAGCCCAGCCTCTTTTCTATCTCCTTACTATTGGCATTGCAGCCTATGGGGTGCTACTGGGTGAAAATCTGATATATACACCAAGTGGACGAAAAAGGTTCTTGAAAAAGAAAAGTCGAAAATATTTACCTTTTACCAAAGATTACATTTATCTATACAGTGAACTACCCTATGCCAAGAGGGGACACTTATTTAATTAATGATTATCTTGACAATGACAAAGGAACAAAAGAAAACCTCTATGCTGAGAGATAGGAGGGCAAAACGTCTGTTAACCTATAGGGTGGTACTGCACCCTATGGGGTGGTATTGCGCCCTATGGGGTGGTATTGCACTCTATAGGGTGGTATTGCACTCTATGGGGTGGTATTGCACCCTATGGGGTGCTACTGCACCCTATGGGGTGCTACTGCACCCTATGGGGTGCTACTGCACCCTATGGGGTGCTATTACACCCTATGGGGTGCTGCTGCACCCTATGGGGTGCTACTACACCCTATGGGGTGCTACTACACCCTATGGGGTGGTATTGCACCCTATGGGGTGCTTCTGCACCCTATGGGGTGCTACTACACCCTATGGGGTTGTATTGCACCCTATGGGGTGGTATTGCACCCTATGGGGTGCTACTGCACCCTATGGGGTGGTATTGCACCCTATGGGGTGGTATTGCACCCTATGGGGTGGTATTGCACCCTATGGGGTGGTATTGCACCCTATGGGGTGGTATTGCACCCTATAGGGTGGTATTGCACCCTATGGGGTGCTACTACACCCTATGGGGTGGTGCTACCGCACCCTATGGGGTGGTATTGCACCCTATGGAGTGGCATTACACCCTATGGGGTTGTATTGCACCCTACGGGGTGCTACTGCACCCTATGGGGTGCTACTGCACCCTATGGGGTGGCATTACACCTTATGGGGTGCTATTTCACCCTATGGGGTTGTATTGCACCCTATGGGGTGGTATTGCACCCTTTGGGGTGGTATTACACCCTATGGCGTGCTACTGCACCCTATGGGGTGGTATTGCACCCTATGGGGTGCTACTGCACCCTATGGGGTGGTATTGCACCCTATGGGGTTGTATTGCACCCTATGGGGTGGTATTGCACCCTATGGGGTGCTATTGCACCCTATGGGGTTGTATTGCACCCTATGGGGTGGTATTGCACCCTATGGGATGGCATAACACCCTATGGGGTGGTATTGCACCCTATGAGGTGGTATTGCACCCTATGGGGTGCTACTGCACCCTATGGGGTTGTATTGCACCCTATAGGGTGGTATTGAACCCTATGGGGTGGTATTGCACCCTATGGGGTGCTACTGCACCCTATGGGG
This sequence comes from Acholoe squamosa, assembly GCA_949317995.1. NCBI lineage: Eukaryota > Metazoa > Annelida > Polychaeta > Phyllodocida > Polynoidae > Acholoe > Acholoe squamosa. The sequence goes on along the minus strand of OX439045.1, from coordinate 75,983,550 downwards.
TTGTACTGCACCCTATGGGGTGGTATTGCACCCTATGGGGTTGTATTGCACCCTATGGGGTGGTATTGCACCCTATGGGGTGGTATTACACCCTATGGGGTGGTATTGCACCCTATGGGGTTGTATTGCACCCTATGGGGTGCTACTACACCCTATGGGGTGCTACTGCACCCTATGGGGTAGTATTGCACCCTATGGGGTGGTATTGCACCCTATGGGGTGGTATTGCACCCTATGGGGTGCTACTGCACCCTATGGGGTGCTACTGCACCCTATGGGGTGATATTGCACCCTATGGGGTGGTATTGCACCCTATGGGGTGCTACTGCACCCTATGGGGTGGTATTACACCCTATGGGGTGATATTGCACCCTATGGGGTGCTTCTGCACCCTATGGGGTGCTACTGCACCCTATGGGGTGGTATTACTCCCTATGGGGTGGTGGGCTGTGTTTATATGTATATTAGTGTAGTCTCACTTGTGTAGTTATTATCAGCTCGCACCACTGAACTCACGTATTGGGTAGACTAGCTCTAGTGGTATGATGCTGGCCTAGCCCATTCTTTTAACCAACACCAAGACGCCGATACAAGTCACCATTTATTGTTCACTCGTTATTCACAGTTACAGTTGTTTGGTAATTCCACTCAGGTTTGTACAGCTTCAACGACATCAGTCTATTCACACAAGCAGTTCATGTTTTAACAATCCAGTGCTTCTAGAGAGGTATAAGTGCCATAGAGATCCTGCCTAATCCGTTCTTACATTGGCTAAGTGTAATACTAGATACTAAACAGCTTCATCCTAGTCTACTCCAGGAGTATGTGTTGCCTCCTCAACTGCTCCCACAATACTAACTCCTCACCTATCTCTCACTAACCCATTACTCCTTCCAGACGCCATGTATTTGGCTCACACGTATTCTTTCTCTCTACAGAATCTACCTGACCAGATCTCGCCTACCCCATCTCCGTCTGCAGCATTCCACAGCTTACCATAAACTCTAGTTACCATAAACCCTACACAGGACTCCTATAGCACTCTCTCGTATAGCATACAATAAATACACACATAATACAGCATACAATAAATACCCACATAAGTGTACCCTGTTATACCCGTTCATTATAATTATTGGTTATTGATGACAAAACAGTGGTATTGCACCCTATGGGGTGGTATTACACCCCGTAGGGTGCTCCTGCACCCTGTGGGGTGTTATTACACCTTATGGGGTGCTACTGCACCCTATGGGGTGCTACTGCACCCTATGGGGTGGCATTACACCCTATGGGGTGGTATTGCACCCTATGGGGTTGTATTGCACCCTATGGGGTGGTATTGCACCCTATGGGGTGGTATTACACCCTATGGGGTGGTATTGCACCCTATGGGGTGGTACTGCACCCTATGGGGTGGTATTGCACCCTATGGGGTGCTACTGCACCCTATGGGGTGGTATTGCACCCTATGGGGTGGTATTGCACCCTATGGGGTGGTATTGCACCCTATGGGGTTGTATTGCACCCTATGGGGTTGTATTGCACCCTATGTGTTGATACTGCACCCTATGGGGTGGTATTGCACCCTATGGGGTGGTATTGCACCCTATGAGGTGCTACTGCATCCTATGGGGTGGTATTACACCCTATGGGGTTGTATTGCACCCTATGGGGTGGTATTGCACCCTATGGGGTGCCCCTGCATCCTATGGGGTGGTATTGCACCCTATGGGGTTGTATTGCACCCTATGGGGTGGTATTGCACCCTATGGGGTGGTATTGCACCCTATGGGGTGGTATTGCACCCTATTGGGTGCTACTGCACCCTATAGGGTGGTATTGCACCCTATGGGGTGGTATTACACCATATTGGGTTGTATTGCACCCTATGGGGTAGTATTGCACCCTATGGGGTGGTATTGCACCCTATGGGGTGCTACTGCACCCTATGGGGTAGTATTGCACCCTATGGGGTGGTATTGCACCCTATGGGGTGCTACTGCACCCTATGGGATGCTACTGCACCCTATGGGGTGATATTGCACCCTATGGGGTGGTATTGCACCCTATGGGGTGCTACTGCACCCTATGGGGTGGTATTACACCCTATGGGGTGATATTGCATCCTATGGGGTGCTTCTGCACCCTATGGGGTGCTACTGCACCCTATGGGGTGGTATTACTCCCTATGGGGTGGTGGGCTGTGTGGGTTGTGTTTATATGTATATTAGTGTAGTCTCACTTGTGTAGTTATTATCAGCTCGCACCACTGAACTCACGTATTGGGAAGACTAGCTCTAGTGGTATGATGCTGGCCTAGCCCATTCTTTTAACCAAAACCAAGACGCCGATACAAGTCACCATTTATTGTTCACTCGTTATTCACAGTTACAGTTGTTTGGTAATTCCACTCAGGTTTGTACAGCTTCAACGACATCAGTCTATTCACACAAGCAGTTCATGTTTTAACAATCCAGTGCTTCTAGAGAGGTATAAGTACCATAGAGATCCTGCCTAATCCGTTCTTACATTGGCTAAGTGTAATACTAGATACTAAACAGCTTCATCCTAGTCTACTCCAGGAGTATGTGTTGCCTCCTCAACTGCTCCCACAATACTAACTCCTCACCTATCTCTCACTAACCCATTACTCCTTCCAGACGCCATGTATTTGGCTCACACGTATTCTTTCTCTCTACAGAATCTACCTGACCAGATCTCGCCTACCCCATCTCCGTCTGCAGCATTCCACAGCTTACCATAAACTCTACTTACCATAAACCCTACACAGGACTCCTATAGCACTCTCTCGTATAGCATACAATAAATACACACATAATACAGCATACAATAAATACCCACATAAGTGTACCCTGTTATACCCGTTCATTATAATTATTGGTTATTGATGACAAAACAGTGGTATTGCACCCTATGGGGTGGTATTACACCCCGTAGGGTGCTCCTGCACCCTGTGGGGTGTTATTACACCTTATGGGGTGCTACTGCACCCTATGGGGTGCTACTGCACCCTATGGGGTAGCATTACACCCTATGGGGTGGTATTGCACCCTATGGGGTTGTATTGCACCCTATGGGGTGGTATTGCACCCTATGGGGTGGTATTGCACCCTATGGGGTGGTATTGCACCCTATGGGGTGCTACTGCACCCTATGGGGTGGTATTGCACCCTATGGGGTGCTACTGCACCCTATGGGGTGGTATTGCACCCTATGGGGTGGTATTGTACCCTATGGGGTGGTATTGCACCCTATGGGGTTGTATTGCACCCTATGGGGTTGTATTGCACCCTATGTGGTGATACTGCACCCTATGGGGTGGTATTGCACCCTATGGGGTGGTATTGCACCCTATGAGGTGCTACTGCATCCTATGGGGTGGTATTACACCCTATGGGGTTGTATTGCACCCTATGGGGTGGTATTGCACCCTATGGGGTGCTACTGCATCCTATGGGGTGGTATTGCACCCTATGGGGTTGTATTGCACCCTATGGGGTGGTATTGCACCCTATGGGGTGGTATTGCACCCTATCGGGTGGTATTGCACCCTATGGGGTGATATTGCACCCTATGGGGTGCTACTGCACCCTATAGGGTGGTATTGCACCCTATGGGGTGGTATTGCACCCTATGGGGTTGTATTGCATCCTATGGGGTGGTATTGCACCCTATGGGGTGTTATTGCACCCTATGGGGTTGTATTGCACCCTATGTGGTGATACTGCACCCTATGGGGTGGTATTGCACCCTATGTGGTGCTACTACACCCTATGGGGTGCTACTGCACCCTATGGGGTGCTACTACACCCTATGGGGTGCTACTACACCCTATGGGGTGGTATTACTCCCTATAGGGTGGTATTGCACCCTATGAGGTGGTACTGCACCCTATGGGGTGGTATTACACCCTATTGGGTGCTACTACACCCTATGGGGTGCTAGAACACCCTATGGGGTGCTACTGCACCCTATGGGGTGCTACTACACCCTATGGGGTGCTACTACACCCTATGGGGTGCTTCTACACCCTATGGGGTGCTACTGCACCCTATGGGGTGCTACTGCATCCTATGGGGTGCTACTACACCCTATGGGGTGCTACTACACCCTATGGGGTGGTATTGCACCCTATGGGGTGCTTCTGCACCCTATGGGGTGCTACTACACCCTATGGGGTGCTACTACACCCTATGGGGTGCTATCACACCCTATGGGGTGCTGCTGCACCCTATGGGGTGCTACTACACCCTATGGGGTGCTACTACACCCTATGGGGTGGTATTGCACCCTATGGGGTGCTTCTGCACCCTATGGGGTGCTACTACACCCTATGGGGTTGTATTGCACCCTATGGGGTGGTATTGCACCCTATGGGGTGCTACTGCACCCTATGGGGTGGTATTGCACCCTATGGGGTGGTATTGCACCCTATGGGGTGGTATTGCACCCTATGGGGTGGTATTGCACCCTATGGGGTGGTATTGCACCCTATGGGGTGGTATTGCACCCTATGGGGTTGTATTGCACCCTATGGGGTTGTATTGCACCCTATGTGTTGATACTGCACCCTATGGGGTGGTATTGCACCCTATGGGGTGGTATTGCACCCTATCAGGTGCTACTGCATCCTATGGGGTGGTATTACACCCTATGGGGTTGTATTGCACCCTATGGGGTTGTATTGCACCCTATGGGGTGCCCCTGCATCCTATGGGGTGGTATTGCACCCTATGGGGTGGTATTGCACCCTATGGGGTTATATTGCACCCTATGGGGTGGTATTGCACCCTATGGGGTGGTATTGCACCCTATGAGGTGCTACTACACCCTATGGGGTGCTACTGCACCCTATGGGGTGATATTGCACCCTATGGGGTGGTATTGCACCCTATGGGGTGCTACTGCACCCTATGGGGTGGTATTACACCCTATGGGGTGATATTGCACCCTATGGGGTGCTTCTGCACCCTATGGGGTGCTACTGCACCCTATGGGGTGGTATTACTCCCTATGGGGTGGTGGGCTGTGTGGGTTGTGTTTATATGTATATTAGTGTAGTCTCACTTGTGTAGTTATTATCAGCTTGCACCACTGAACTCACGTATTGGGAAGACTAGCTCTAGTGGTATGATGCTGGCCTAGCCCATTCTTTTAACCAACACCAAGACGCCGATACAAGTCACCATTTATTGTTCACTCGTTATTCACAGTTACAGTTGTTTGGTAATTCCACTCAGGTTTGTACAGCTTCAACGACATCAGTCTATTCACACAAGCAGTTCATGTTTTAACAATCCAGTGCTTCTAGAGAGGTATAAGTACCATAGAGATCCTGCCTAATCCGTTCTTACATTGGCTAAGTGTAATACTAGATACTAAACAGCTTCATCCTAGTCTACTCCAGGAGTATGTGTTGCCTCCTCAACTGCTCCCACAATACTAACTCCTCACCTATCTCTCACTAACCCATTACTCCTTCCAGACGCCATGTATTTGGCTCACACGTATTCTTTCTCTCTACAGAATCTACCTGACCAGATCTCGCCTACCCCATCTCCGTCTGCAGCATTCCACAGCTTGCCATAAACTCTACTTACCATAAACCCTACACAGGACTTCTATAGCACTCTCTCGTATAGCATACAATAAATACACACATAATACAGCATACAATAAATACCCACATAAGTGTACCCTGTTATACCCGTTCATTATAATTATTGGTTATTGATGACAAAACAGTGGTATTGCACCCTATGGGGTGGTATTACACCCCGTAGGGTGCTCCTGCACCCTGTGGGGTGTTATTACACCTTATGGGGTGCTACTGCACCCTATGGGGTGCTACTGCACCCTATGGGGTAGCATTACACCCTATGGGGTGGTATTGCACCCTATGGGGTGGTATTGCACCCTATGGGGTGGTACTGCACCCTATGGGGTCGTATTGCACCCTATGGGGTGCTACTGCACCCTATGGGGTGGTATTGCACCCTATGGGGTGGTATTGCACCCTATGGGGTGGTATTGCACCCTATGGGGTTGTATTGCACCCTATGGGGTTGTATTGCACCCTATGTGGTGATACTGCACCCTATGGGGTGGTATTGCACCCTATGGGGTGGTATTGCACCCTATGAGGTGCTACTGCATCCTATGGGGTGGTATTACACCCTATGGGGTTGTATTGCACCCTATGGGGTGGTATTGCACCCTATGGGGTGCTACTGCATCCTATGGGGTGGTATTGCACCCTATGGGGTTGTATTGCACCCTATGGGGTGGTATTGCACCCTATGGGGTGGTATTGCACCCTATCGGGTGGTATTGCACCCTATGGGGTGGTATTGCACCCTATGGGGTGCTACTGCACCCTATAGGGTGGTATTGCACCCTATGGGGTGGTATTGCACCCTATGGGGTTGTATTGCACCCTATGGGGTGGTATTGCACCCTTTGGGGTGTTATTGCACCCTATGGGGTTGTATTGCACCCTATGTGGTGATACTGCACCCTATGGGGTGGTATTGCACCCTATGTGGTGCTACTACACCCTATGGGGTGCTACTGCACCCTATGGGGTGCTACTACACCCTATGGGGTGCTACTACACCCTATGGGGTGGTATTACTCCCTATAGGGTGGTATTGCACCCTATGAGGTGGTACTGCACCCTATGGGGTGGTATTACACCCTATGGGGTGCTACTACACCCTATGGGGTGCTACTACACCCTATGGGGTGGTATTGCACCCTATGGGGTGCTTCTGCACCCTATGGGGTGCTACTACACCCTATGGGGTGCTACTACACCCTATGGGGTGCTACTACACCCTATGGGGTGCTACTGCACCCTATGGGGTGCTACTGCATCCTATGGGGTGCTACTACACCCTATGGGGTGCTACTACACCCTATGGGGTGGTATTGCACCCTATGGGGTGCTTCTGCACCCTATGGGGTGCTACTACACCCTATGGGGTTGTATTGCACCCTATGGGGTGGTATTGCACCCTATGGGGTGCTACTGCACCCTATGGGGTGCTACTACACCCTATGGGGTGCTACTACACCCTATGGGGTGGTATTGCACCCTATGGGGTGCTACTACACCCTATGGGGTTGTATTGCACCCTATGGGGTGGTATTGCACCCTATGGGGTGCTACTGCACCCTATGGGGTGCTACTACACCCTATGGGGTGCTACTACACCCTATGGGGTGGTATTGCACCCTATGGGGTGCTACTACACCCTATGGGGTTGTATTGCACCCTATGGGGTGGTATTGCACCCTATTGGGTGCTACTGCACCCTATGGGGTGGTATTGCACCCTATAGGATGGCATTACACCCTATGGGGTGCTACCGCACCCTATGGGGTGGTATTGTATCCTATCGGGTGCTACTGCACCCCTTCGGTCATTCCAAAAAAACATACAAATAGCAATGGCAATCGGAGCTTGTTGCGAAATGACTTGCTGAAAAATACTTATCCCATTAAAGGCCGCTAATGCATTATTGCATCATGCCCATTGACTGTCATGATGCACCGATGCAGCCCTAGTGAGTAACTCAACATGGCTACATTCAAGCATCATGCCGACACTACGTGATCGATACACAAACTCCCAGAGCGTCCTCATGATACACCAATGAAGTGCTGGTGAGCAGTCTCACTAGCACTTCATTGGAGCACCATGATGACCAATTGGCATGATGCTCTAATTGATCATTTGCCGCTAAAGAGTTAATCTGTGTTTTGCTTCCTTCCACAGGTCCCTATGACCAAGGTGCACTGCTGGTATGGGTTTCAAGTGAAGGGTAAGGCATCCATGGACATCCAGAGCACCGCCCAGGACCAGTGTAGTTACCATAAACCTACCTGTAAGACGATGACCACCTTCCGAGTCATGAAAAACACACGCAAAGTACCCATTGAGGTCACTGTATGTATACTTGATATTCATGCATATAACAATATGTAGGATCTTACATGCTATATATACACAGAAAATATCACAACTCTAATGTATACATGTAAGGCAATGACTACATACTGCGGGAAATCGGGAAATCGCAAAAAAAAAATCAAATAAAAATTGTGCTATTAAAAAGCAGTCCAAATTCAGAATCTTAATCAAATCACATATATATGAAAGTGGTCAGAAATACTCATTTAGGATCTAAAGAGACCCTTAGAAGCCCCGCTGTTAAGACGGTAAGGGTATAACCTGCCCTGAGGAGGGGAGGGTGGACTTTGCTAAAATACCGATATTATGTTATAAAATCAGCCATTTCTGAGGTATTAGTTCATATTCAATCAAGATCTTGTACTGCGTCGTCACTTTGAGTGAACTATTTCTGCCTTGTCTGTATCCTACAAGTGGCGGTTTAAGGAAAGGCTACTTAATGATATTCAATGTTTTTTTTCCTCCAGTCGATGACAGCATCAGGTGGGTTTGAGGGATGTCGGGGACCCATCAACCATTACAACGAGAAGAAGCTTGGAGTGGACGCCTGGGACTGCTACGACAACTGTTTTATTAAAATGGACGCTCATGGACGTAAGTAAAGTTAAAAGCTGTTTGACAAAAATCGGCCTGATTTCAGTTGGTTTTTAATCGGATCGGAGATAAATAATGGATAAAATGTCATGATTTTTTAGGGTGGATTCCTGATGTATTTCCCCACACTTCCTGCAAAGTATTTTTCTAGATTTGACCAGAGATGGATGGAAATGCATCAGAAAGATCCGATTTGCTGCTGATTCAAAATTGGGAATAGACCGGCTTCAGTAAAATCAGTGTTTTAATCTTCATTGATAAAGTCACGGGCAGGAAAAAAAGAGCTCAAAGGATGGACTATATCGCTATAGGAGGGTTGTCACAGCTATACTTATTCCAGTATCAACATCAGAAGTGATCAACTCTAAATACATCAATGGAGCTAGTTCCTGCCCATGAAAGAGTGTGTAAAGGAGGCACCATCAAATATACTGGGCAAAACACCCCACTCAAGGATGATCAAGGTGGATGGCGCCTATGGTATCAAAATAGCTAAATTTTCACCAAACTTTCGTGATTAGATCCTAATGATATATACTTTCCAATGGTGATGAGAAAATATAGGGGTCCCAGGCAATTTTCAGAGATATTCATCCATGAAGATACTGTGGACATACTATAGGTTTCTACAGCATTTCATGTTAATATGTGTAGAATGATGTTAAAGAGTAGCTAAATTTCTGTATAACTTTCCCAGAATATTCTCATCAACCTTCTGCACACAGACAATGTATTACAGCCATGTGATCCTGAGCACTTTTGTACTGTTTTTCCACATTGAAAAAGAAATCTTATGAAAATAATAGAACTACATCATGCAGGTTATATACTGTCCCTATACCCCAACACAACCAGCTGACTTGGTGGCCTAATCAGTAATTGTGCCAGGTGTACACACAGAAGGTTGAGAGTTCGCCCCAGCTTCATGTCATAGGTCCTTCTATGATTTTGTAGTCTGTCTATAAGCCATAGAGAAGTACATATGAGCAGAAACCTGCGCACAGGACGTGTTTGGCATGGTAGCCATCCACCTTAAGGTGGCTGGCGGGGATAGGCTTAAAGTAAAGTAAGTAGATTTTCGCCATATTCTCACCATAGTTCCAAAATGATATGTACTTTTCATATTTGCAAAAATAATACGGGGGTCCCATGCATATTTTTGAGATACAGAAGATTCAACCCTTTATAGGATTATATAGTGATTTGTCGCATGAATCCCCAGATTCATATCCAAAAGTAATTAAATCTTTTCATAACTTCCTTAGCACTTAGATTTTGTGCATAATCCTTGCAGTAAATACAATATTGACATATGGTCCCAGGCATTTTCCTTATGTTTTGGATGATGGAAATAACAAATAAAAGGAAATGGTTAGATAGGAGACATACAGATGTTTGATGTTTGATGTTTGAAACGTGTTTATTGGCCAATAAATATCACATCACAATGGCGCTCTTCTTATAAATCAGCCATAGTAAATATACACAAAGCTCAGTCACCATGTTACATTTTCATTTAACAACTATAGAATAAACAAGTGGGTTTCCATGAATCTCAAAATATATCTTTTAAGTCTGGTATATATCTCATTATATAATTCATATGCCAACATAGGATCACATTAACTCAGTATTCTCCGTTTGAACACATCTTTTTCCTCATGACATTGTACCTCTGCAGTTAACCGGTCCCATAATAACATACCTCTATACAGGGGGCTTTTCCTATATAGTTCACATGTTGGACGACTGACTATGTAGATTATGTAGCCTCTTCTAGATGATCACATACAGCAGTCCCAATGGCTCATGTGTAGGGCTTCTGCCTTACTCTCAGGAGATCCAGGGTTCAAATCCAAGCCAAGCCTTCCTGAATTTTGCACATTTCGTTTATCCATAGTGCCAATGTAAAAAAGAGACCCCTGGTGTCCAAATGCAGAACTACCAATCCCCGCCAGCCACCTTAAGTTGTCAATATAAATGAAGACCTGCGTTAGTCTATTACATAAAAACCTCTCATGTGAGGTGCATCCACAACTTTCCAGTCCATACTCATAAACAAATGACGCCTTATGCTTTAGGTAGGCTGTTAGAGCAGCTAGACACTATCCTACAATTTTAAGGTTAAACAATCTTACATTTTTAAAGTTAGACAATCCTACATTTTTAAAGTTAGACAATCCTACATCTTTAAAGTTAGACAATCCTACATTTTTATTGTTAGACAATCCTACATTTTTAAAGTTAGACAATCCTACATTTTTAAGGCAAAACAAGCCTACATTACTAGAACCCATACCATGTCCATTCCAGGCTTGGTCCGCGGGTGTTTCAGCTACATGGAAGGCGTGGACCAGAACCAGCTTGGCTGCAGCATGCAGGCCGGGGAGATGTACTGCTTCTGTCATGGAGACCGCTGTAATGGACAAGCCATCAACTCCGGCTCGGGCTCAGACTAAGGCATATAATACATACCGTAGTGACACGTATAAGCATCCGGGCACTCATTGATTTCAATCCTACCCTACCCCCAGGGCTTATACGAGACAGGCGCTTATTTGAATACTGTTTTTAGTGCTTAATATTAATTTCAACACCCTTGTACCCCAGCGCTTATTCGAGACAGGTGCTTTTTTGAGACTCCGATGCTTAAACGAGCTATTACGGTACGCCCTCTCATGATTCCAAACTGAGGGGCTTTTCTTGCCTCCTCGCAACGCACATATGGTATTCCCCCTACCACAGACCTCTTTGTGATGTTTACTTTGAGTGATCATTGCTAGATTATTAGTTCAAACTATGCTTTTCCCTGTGTATATTACATACATAGGGTGTCCCCCTATTGAATTTTATCCATATTTACTATAAATTTATCTAAATAAAAGAGAAATTTCATGTAAAAAAAATCTACATAACGAAAGAGTCATGTGATGGGAACTCAACTCTGTGTGCGTGAGGAGGAGAGAAAGTGCTGTGCGTACGGGGATCTCAAAAGGTGTCTTTAGGATAACTTCAATTAAAACAGCGATGTATCTTTTGTAGAATTTAGGCTATTATATATTTTGTTGTATCAGAGATAATTTCTATTTTCTCCCATATTGTGATATGTAGTTAATTGTTAACAGTTAATTGTTAGTAATTCTAATTTAAACTTTATAAAACGGCTGGAGGTGGTCTGCTGCCGAATAGAAATGACTCTGGGTACATTATAGCCATGCAGTGCACACCCGCGCAAGATCCTGGCAGCTCTAAACAAGTTAAGGGCCATTAATTGGTCTGGACATAATGTTGATTTGAAGTAAATGTACAATGTTTTATAAAAACAACTCCTTCTTCACATCTTGACTGCCTGTTGTTCTATAATGCACTCAGATGCATTCGTGTATTGTAGAATGACAGACAGTCTCGATGTGAAGAATTTGTTGTCTATTCTCTAAATATAGCTGGAACCTCAGCCATTTGTGAACTAAGCTTTAGATATCACTCATATGGCCACAGTCTAGTGGTGAGTGAAATGCATAAAAACTAGATAGTTGTTACAAAAAATGATGACATTGAGGTATTTTGCAAATATTTATAGTTTTGAAAATATGCTGTATTACATTTTGAAACTTCGGAGTATTTTAGGTGCTGCATACACATGTGTCTTCCTGTACTCATTTCAATAAGTAAAAAGAAACACCTCATGATTCTAGTCCCAGAAATTCAAAAAAAAAAAAGATTATTAGGGAAAATTTCAGGAAAAACAACAGTTTGGCAGGTGTTTTCGTAGGGAGAAGGATTATTCAAGTTTCTTCCTTCAAACCTGGCATAAAAGTTAGTATAACCTTTCCTATATATGTATTTCAAATGAGCATAGACTATATCCATTCCCCTGTAATAGAATGCCATTCATTCTAGTCTCAAAAACTCTAAATTACTATCAGTGAAGATTTCAGGAAACTACAGTTTCCGTCAACAGTTCGGCAGGTGTTTTATTATGGAGAAAGATGTATCAAATCTCTTCCTTTAATGGAGGGCTTGAAAAGAGATGGACAAAGGATTCTCATTATTTTGGTTGTTTTATTGTCTAGAAAAACATCTGTAAATAAATGGTAGTATCTCTGTAACAAATAAGATTTTATTTTTATAACGAATCCATTTTGGTGATTTAATTCTGTGATGGTGATGAAATATTCAACAAAACAGTCTATGTTTGGAAGAAAGCTTTTCAAAGAATTGTAATCAAATGCATGTTTAAATTCATATCATACCAGGTATGATTTGAAAATTCTTATGGTAATAAAAGAAAAGAAAAAATAAGGTAAAATCTCCAATCTTTCTCGTGTGTTTGTAAAAGTCTGTCTTGGTATCCCTTTATTTTTCTAACATCAACCTTGAACCTGTTAAATAGCTTAATATTTTTAATGACTGAACTAAGACCATGCACAGCCTTGTCAATCAGGCATACTTTAAACAGAAATGTCGAAATAACGGTGCATTCCTTGTCCCAAAGTTGCCAGAGATCCATCATTATTTTCACAGAGATTCCTTGTACATTTGTGTATCACCGTACTGCCACCTGGGGCTTCTTGTAAAACCTACACTGGTTCAGTGCTTTTCAATTATGGTGGTCCACTTTTCGTATTTACGAGGGTCCCTTGTAGATTCAACAGTAATTTCTTACAGTGCATTATTTATGTCATAGCAAAGCTCCTTTGAATATACTGTTTCAATATCTAACATTAATGAGTAATCTCCCTTATGGCGAAGGTACTTGTCTCAATAAGCCTTCTAGTCTATTGTTAGCATCCATTTACCATCATTGCAAGTGGGAAAGATTTTGATTTCGAGGGACTTTTGCTGAAAATGTGTGTTATAATCACACACACACACACACACACACACACACAGGTGAGGGGGAATGTGACGATATATTCAGGCATGTGGTAGTACCTCCACCTCCCACCAGATGTCCCCACTCTGGCAGACCACAATGAACTGTGATTCTTTGGTGGGTCTTGTGAATTTATTGTTTATTTGGCTCGTTCATATGTTCATTCACTTTTTTTTAATAAAGTGCCTCCCTAACTGATTTAACAGGAGCTAGTGCAAATGTACTTACTCATTGCGTTAACTTTAATGACAATATAATATTGAACTATAGTGGGCAAAAAAGTGCAAAACAAAATGCATATTCTTATACAGTCATTAATATCAATTTGGGTTCTTTGGTGGTGAGTACATGAATTACCCTCACTACAGAATATAACCCTGGGGTCTGCAGTACCCGCTATGTCGATATACCCCAGGAGTTGTGTCAAGTCCCACGGTAGTTCTGAATCTAGCTACATATTGGGTATCCATTGGGCCCAAAAAGATGTTTCCAGTCAGCCAAAAGGGGCCAACTTCAGAATTTTTCAAATGGATCGTCTGATACTAACAATTTCGGCCAAAAGAATGGCCAGTGAGAAAAAAAATCAGACCTACCTACCTCAACATTTTGGACCTCGCGAGGGGATCTCTAGAGACCTTGGGTCCAGGTAATCACTGCCCCCTAGTGTGTGTATCATACCGATCCAGGTGTAGTTGGAAGGTAGAGAATGTCAGGCCAGGGGAAGAAAAATTCGGTATAAACGAATTTCGTTGTATCCAAACAGAGTAATTTAGATGTTTCTAAACACGTCCATACAATATAGGAAGTGAGTGGGAGGAAGAGCTGCTAAAACATACAGGTGTACAGCCGTCCTAACAAAGGGTCTCACACCTCTTTGACCCCCCCCCCCCGCCCATACTGTCTCACAGGTGAACGGGGGGTGGGGGTATAGATGTCCTAACACAGGGCTAACATTGTCTGGCGGGCGCTGACTCTTACCTGACGGGTAATTGTTCAAAGGCCCAATCTAACATCAAATTCCATCTTAGATACCACTCAAACCTGTTAGTATACACTATAAGGATTAATTTGATGCCTCATTTACATTTCCACTGTCGATTTTAGACCAATAATCTTTGTACAACACCCTTCAGTGCGGGTCTAGTTTGTGTGACTTGCTGCCACCTAGCGTCAATAAGTGTAGTGCAACCTAGAAAGTTTAGCTGCCACGGTCGGCCATGTTGGATGTGGGTTCAGGTCTCACAACAGAGGTGTTATTCATGAAATAATGTTATTATCCAATATTCATTGGAGAATGGAGATTGACTTCCTGTCTCAGTGTCTGGCAGAAAATGCACCTGCTGATAGCTACCCGTTGCAACCCACATGGTATGTGCCAAATCTTGGAAAAGGGTGCGATCTAAAAGTTTCCAACAAAAGACGCTCTTCCCACTCACAGACAGCAAAACTAAGGTGGTACTCTTGTCAATATCATAAGCTGATTGTTGGGGATTTATTTCTGTCAAATGTTATTCTTAGAAACTTGCTGTTTCTAGAGCACCTGAAAGTTTTAGGTATGCCAGTCCCAGCAACTCAGTCCTTAACTGAGTCGCGCCCAGTGACTAGGCTAACACATCTTTGAATGCTGCCCATAGTACCTCAGAGGGGAATAGGGGTGGGTATAGATGTCCTAAAAGAAAAAAACTACCACCTCTATAGCCATCATAAGTTCGTCGTAAACGATTTAATGTCCTGTGAAGTTCACTATAAAGGGATCTATTTACTATAGTAATGTATGGAGTTGAATTGGGACAATGCAATTTGTTTGTTACCAGCGCCTACGGCGCTGTGATAATGTACAAAAAGTTAACAAAAGCATAGAAACCCTCTTGCAAAGAATAATGGTATTTTTAGACCTCAGAATAGAAGAAGAACTAAAGGAATAATCGAAATTATGGGTAATTATCTTTATTATCTTTAAGCTTTTACTAATCACGCCATCAATACTACTTCCATTTTGACAGTTCCGGTGGCCAGCATTCGAGGGCCGAGGTATTTTATATATTGTAGTTTAATAAACGAAAATTCATTGTAACAGGATTCGTTGTAGTGGAATTTCACTCGATATAGGTGCAAACTCAGAGCATAGGAACAGCTACTGAAATTGGTTGGAAGTGACCTACTTTTGAAACTGGAAGTGACCATATATGGGCATGTGACCTACTTTCTCGAGCTCTGATTGGCTGAGAGCTATGACGCCATCCTGTGATGTTCACATGATCACAAAAAAAAACATAAACAAAAACAAAACGACCATGTGGTCGACCACATGGTCGTCATAGCAGAAAACGTAAACGAAAACAAACCAAGTCTTGCTCAAGGTAAATGCTGCCTGCTGCTGTAGCAGCCTGCTGTAGCTTTTGGCACCCTCACGCCTGACACCTAGTGGATATCATTGGAACTGCTTATAGTTGTGTTTAGTAATGGGTTTGACACCAAGCGTGTCTATGACAAAGTTAACGATTATTTGCTATGTACAACACTGAATCAGTGTTGAAAAACAGTTTTAATCTTTGTATTTTTTCACAAAATGAAGGAGTAATATTTTACTTTTTTTTTCATTTTCTCACTTTTATTTTCACTACAAAAAAGTCCACCATAGATCACAGTCGGCAGTGCCTTTTGTATTTTCAACAGTAAAACTCCCCACTTCCAGGGCTAGTGCCAAGACTATATCACGACCAGTCAAGTCGGCACTAACCAATGCTGGGGTGGATGCACAGTACACGGCATACTCTGCCCATCATGCATCTACCTCAGCAGCGGCAAGGGTGAGAGTACCAGTACAGGAAATCCTGAAATCGGCAGGATGGTCAAATGAGACCACCTTTGCCAGATTCTACAACAGGCTCCTATATATCCTGCTGGTACAACAACCAACAGACTTTATCCCATTCTTAATGGACCTATAAACTCATGTAACAAAAAGATGAACTTGCTTTGTATGCAGTTTACCTGCATATGCCTTACTCATATCTATCCCAGACCTAGTGATTAGATACTCATTTATCAGTATATACTCTATACATTATTGTTATCAGTATATATTATAATGCTTGGTGACTTACAGCCTCTCAGACAGATTTAGACACGATGAGTACTGAGGCTATTACAGCAATATATGTAGCACGCTGTAAAACTATTTTCCATCAAGAAAAAAAGGGGGGGAGGTACCCCTACAGTCATTGAAATAACTATTGTTATATCATACTTCAGTCTACGCATTGTATAGCATTGTGCCTTTATACATGGAACATAAAGTTTCACTTATAGACCTATCATGTATGTTTGTCGCCATATAATTAAAACTTAGGTAGCAAAGCTGCCACGTGAGATTTAATTTCACAAACGAGTTGAAGTAGCCTATCCACTAATCGGTGGTCAATTAACGGATCCCTGTATAGTAATTTATAAGTTATTTTAATTTAATAGAAAATAACTGTAATTACCATCAGGGTATCCTATTGACCACCGAAGTGGATTGGCCCACCTTTGCGCTCAAGAGTACTCATTTCCCACCACTAGTCACCTGCAAAATTAAAACTCGAGTCATGTTAATGTATGACGATAAGCTCAACGTACCTATCCTGCCAATCCACTTCAGTGGTCAATAGGATACCTTGACATTAATTACAGTTATTTTACATTACATCAAAATAACTTTATCTCACCATGGAGGAGTGTGTTAATGGCTATCACAGGCCTGGGTAGGGGGTGCTGTCTCTGATGTTTATTTTCTCTCTTCCAGTGTCCACCATACTAATGACAGGTAGCAACCCTGGTCTCACCACCCCCTTTTCCTTGAGAATCACCCCTCCAGTGGTGCCCCTGTAGCAGGGCCAAAATGGTCCGGTCAACACTAGCGCCCCCTACTGTATTTTGGTTGATGAAACTAGTGTATAGTGGCATTGGGAGGAGAGCTCAGGGTTGCAGAACACTAATTGATGGGAGATGGCAGCAGCAGTCACTTAGCAGCTCCGCACTGAAGGGTGTTGTACAATGATTATTGGTCTAAAATCTGACAGTGGGTAGGCAAACCAGGCATAGAATTATTTCTTAGGGTTTAAATTAATCAATTTGAGTGCAATTTAGGTTGATATTTGATGTTAAGTTGAGGGGCGGTCTCTATTTATTTACAGAATTTATTGAAATCATTCACTGCAAAACCCACAAATGTGGGTATGTCCGCACTCTAAGGCCTATAGCACATTGTACCACATGCCATGGCCCTAAATTATTGGGGAAATTGTATATCTATAAGAGAATAACAGTGGCTAAGCCCAGATACTTACACTGAGTGGTGTTGGCACTGACCAACACCACTCAGTGGCAGGAAGACATTTCCATTACGCAGACACACTCTACTGTGCCATGAGAAGGTAGTTGATTAACCTAGAGGGTAAGCAGTAAGTCACTTATGTAGAAATTCTAGGTGCGTGAGCATGGACCATCTCATGGTGAAGGCGCATGATATCAACGTAGACCGCCAGAAATGGCAGCGAGACAGTGAAATCAAACACACCAAATCATGTGTCAGCACCACCCAAAGTGTATCTTCTTTGGTAAAATAGACGGTTTTAATTCAATATTCATTTTTTCCCAGCATTAAGAATTGTTTTAAGCATTATTTGTATAAAAATTGTATTAAAATGTTGAAAAATATAGAAAAATAAGGGGAAAAAAGATATTTTGCATGATGCATAGGTTTCATTGAATTGTTTCATTTTTAGGACATTTTTGCATGCTAAAGTGATTGTAAGGACTATTGTTCAGAATTGTGAGTTTTAGGTCTGATTCATCTCAAATGTATAGGAGAAAGAGACATAATTGGTAACAGCTCAGTCACTAGACCCCCCGTGGTGCATGCCCATATATGGTCATGTGACCTTGACCTTGACCTCATTTGCATAATAGGCCATGCCTCCATTTGGTCAGGTGACCTGTGACATCACTGGACCCCCGTGGTGCATACCCATATATGGTCATGTGACCTCGACCTTGACCTAATTAGGGGAGTGCATACCCATATATGGTCATGTGACCTTGAGCTCGACCTAATTAGGGGATTATCCCAGTCACGTGACCCCTCATTTTGCATAATAGACCACGCCCCCTTGACCTATTTAGGGGAACAGGACTATAGCTAACTACAGGATGCAACCAATCAGAGGCCTTCATTTGGTCACGTGACCTGTGGGTGCATGCCCATATATGGTCATGTGACCTTAAGCTCAACCTAATAGTTGTGTGCATGCCCATATATGGTCATGTGCTACATGTGGTCAGGGGACCTGGTGGTGAGTTCCTTATTTGGAAAATAGGCCACGCCTCCTTTGGTGACGTGATGTACACCCCGCGCATAGTGAGCTTCTTATTTGGAAAATAGTTTACACCCCCTTAGCCATGTAAATGGGGGATGGGTAACCTTTTTTGTATGAAAATAACATGTGATTTAACTACAAACTACGTGCTTTTTTTGTTTTTTTGGGGGTTAGAGGAAGATCAAACCCTTGGGGCGGGGAGGGAGGGGAGGGGGGCCCTTGGGGTTGGGTGGGGTAGGGGTGGGTTTTTACTTGTCACAAGTACAATGTTAGTACAACGTTAAAGGGGCCCTGGCACGGCAAATTCATGCCCACATAAAAGAAATATTACCATTTTTTGATGAGAGGTCAGGCTTTCTGATTGTGAAATTTGTGTGCAAAGACATTGGTTTCTCTTCAGAAAACATTGTCTGTAGAGCGCTCGGTGTTTCCATGATGAAGGTGGTAAAGGAAGTGTGAGGGACAAAATTTTACTTTCCCTTATATACCTGTCCGAGATAAACCTCTTAACTGTGGTTTAAATTGATCAAAGACTTAAAAGAGATTTTTTATTTTTTTACAGTGAGCTTTGCTCGGTAGGGTATCTGTTTGTTTTGATTTTCCCCTCCCGTTTGATGTAGTCATGGATTGCTTAGTTCATTAGCTGCGGTTGGTCCCAGAGGGAAAAGATAAAAGACTTAAAGGATTTGAACCCATAGTCACCCACTGTGCACTTAATGAGGCTTTAAAGAAAAGATTTGAGTTTATTTTTTCCCAATCACAACAGACATAAAAGGTAACCCACACCCCAGGTTGGCGACAAGAGGAGGAGCAGAAAGGGGATTAACTTATTAACTGATTTGTTAGACTTAATCTGCTTACCACATGTGCACGTTTGTAGATACAAAAGGTAGACATGTACAAAGGTAGACATGCTCCCTGGGGTATTTTTTTCTGGAAGTGAAAACTATAGTTATTTTCCACTTTATACCATTTCCTTAAATTGGGGTGTGTCTTATAGCGAGGTACTACGGTAGGTAGGTATGTAGGTAGGTAGGTAGGTAGGTAGGTAATCGAATTAAAAAAACTTTTGACTTTTCTCTTACAAGATTATATTTCCCCTTTGCTGTTAAGCACCCCTATAGTTTTTTGTATACAGTCTTTGAACACCTTAATCTTCTCACGTTCCATAATTCTCTTATATATGTAAGTCGCATTAAGGTAATTATCACAGTTGTTACACCTGTTATCCAATTTGATACACTTATTCCAAAAAGCATTGGAATAGTGCAGCGATAGCAACAGCATGTGCATGTGCAGCAGCAGTAGCAGTAGCCGCAGTAAGTACAACAGCAGTGACAGAAGTAGCTAGGAGTAAAAGCAGCAGCAGCAGTAGCAGTAGCAGCAGCAGCAGCAGTAGTAACAATAACAGCAGTAGAAGTAGCGTAGCAGCAGTAGCAGTAGCAGCAAGAGCTGTAGTAGCAACTGCAACACCAGTAGTAAAATAGTAATTGCAGGTACAACACGAAGTAGTAGCAGCAGCAGCAGTAGCGACAGCAGCAGTAGTAGTAGAATTAGACTGCAGAAGAAGTAGTGGTAGTAGCAGTAGTATTACTAGTAGGCGTAACAGAGAAAATACCAGTATTGCCCCCTGTAGGGTACTTGGAGAACTACTAGCACCCGTATGATACAGGGTTGGTAAGTTGCGACCAAGTGGTCTAAGCTAGGTGGGTTGTGCACTCTTTTGTATCTCGCAGTAGGAACTCCAGCAGGTAGGTAGCAAGTTGCAGTCGTTTACCTTCCTGTCATACCTATGTGTGATTGCTAATGTCTATCACAATAAATCCTTCATTTCTAAAGGTAAATGTGTTCTTGCTCTCATTCATTTATATGTAGCAAAACTGCAAATTATGCTTGGAAGAAATGGTGATTGCAGGGTTCTCCAAAGGATGAAAAAAGCACACAGGTCAGTTTTGTCTGGCTAGTCACATGCAGCGTGATGTCTCTATAAGTGGGGATCTTCCAGGGTTGAAAAAATTACAGCATGATGATGTTTTTACAGTTTCCTTGGTCAAGGTCCTTCCTCTTCAATTTTAGTTTAGATTTACTGACTTTTCACTTCTAAATGATGAATGCTCAGCTTATTAATGCCTCAAGGCACTCAGTGAGAATATTTATGAATTTTATACCCTTGTTCCATTATCACTGACTTTGCAAATACCACCACACAATATAAGTATTAAGATAGTGCCCTTTATTTATGACTCCACTTGTGTTGCTACTAATTCTATACATGAGATGGGTTTGTTACACACATCACAGTACCATGGATTTTATTATTAGTCAACCCATTGTAGTTTAGATCATGTTCAATGTTTATATGAAGGAAGTGTCAATACTTTGCACTTTTTCTCTTCCTATACATTGTAGAAATCTTACCTACCAATAACAGTCACTGCATGGTGTGTCGCTATTTATGAGTGCATACCTATTGTACCGCCATTACTTTCCCTTACCAACTTGGTACAGTTCACGGTCAGGGAGCTCTAGCTTCCCAACTTTTTTTTCAAAAGTTCTGTTTATGTAGTGTTCTATATAATATTATGTGTGTTCCAGTAATTATATCTACAATTTTGGAGGAGAATTGTTCAATACCGGTACTCATAGATTGAGACGCTCATAAAAAAAAAGTGATTTAGACACCCTACTGCTAAACTCCCTACTGGAAGGTAAGCTCCCTCTAAATTCAATCCACATGAGACAATACAACTAGGCCTCAATAACCTATCAAAATGAACTACATAATACCCACAAGGGGGCCATATTACCAAGTGTACCCATAGGTTACTACTACAAGAGGAGGGTGCATGTACACTGACACGTCGCTGTACCCATACCCATAAAAAAAAATGGAAAAAAGGATTTACTTTATTTATGGAATAGAGAAATTCCCGATTTGCTTTGATACAAGCAACGTCTATTCCACAGGCCCTGCAGAGATGTTAGTTGGGTATGGGCTTAACCTCTGAAAATTTTTGGGTGTTAGCAAACCAACCATTCCCAATGTACTATGCTAAAAGTACCCCTCGTCTTCATTTCAACCTGTTCCCCTCACTCAAAATTATCAAGACCGTGTTTAGATAGAAAGTTTTAAAAAAGATTCATCAGCCAATTAGTAGCTAGCTTAGATTCATGTCCTCTGAAATGAGATTTCAGAGATTCTCTAACCTCTGAAAGGTAGTTTGTCTAGAAAAGACTAAAGGGCAGCACAAGGTATGCTTAATTCCACCTACTGAGGTCTAAACTAGGCTCAACCTCATAATTTCTAGAAGTAAAAAGGACAATGTTATAAGGGTATCTAGGTATAATTTAATTCTTTCTATCCAAAGTATGATCACAAGATGTAATAATCCTCTGAAATGTCTAATTTTTCGTGAAGTTAAATCCTCTGAAAATAAACGAACCTCTAAAACTCTAGCATCTCTAACAGGGTATACACTGGTACAGTCGCTACTAACTTACATAACCAAGTGCAGTTCCTACTCACATTACATTGAACATGGATATGGGTGAAGGTGGTATTTTTAGTTTACTCCTTCCTATGTTATTTCCCCGACATTTTTTTTTTTTAAAAAGGAAATCACTGTGGATCACAGATTCTCCTACTTTACCTCTACTTGACACACACGTGTCGTGTTGTGTTAGTCACTTTACAAAAGTCAGCATTTTTCTGCTTTGTGGGGTTTTAAGCATACCGACTTGAACACTGTTACTACGATATGGTCTAGCATGGAGCTTAACGTTGGTGTAAAAAAAAGTTGTTGAGTTCCCCATTAACCTACCACTGTGGTGTCATTTTGGAAACCTACCGGTTAATGTTTCTGGTGTAACCATAGCAACCACCCCACTTTCACTGTTTAAACCCTATACATAATCAAAAAATATTAGCCCTGATTAAGGATGTACTCACCCTAAAGAATACTGCATCAGTCAGCCATGATAGATATCCAATATTGTCCACAACCTCAATAACACACTTTTGGATATCGCCTTGAGTTTTCACCATGGTTACACTTGTTGTCACCGATCATAGGTGTCCTTTGCTGTGTACTCACGTGGCATGTGTGTGTAGATGCATCATGTGTCCATACACCTGAGCTATGTCTAGACCTAGATGAGGTGAGATTTCGTCAGTGCTCACATAGCTCATCACTCTTCACGGCAACCATGAACTGGTTATTGACCGCACCTTTTGTCCACCATTTTGACGCTCAATAATGTAGAAAATGATCCCAAAGAAATGTATCTTTTTTTTCTCAAACCACCAAAGAATAAATACCTCCTGTTTGATCCTACACTGGCTGAGAGGGGTACTGACACTTTTACCAGTGAGTTTTCCTTCTTTTTTTCACATAAATCCATAGATTCTTGTGATAATCGTCCTTGGTCCTGAATCGGACATACCACCGGATAGGTCTGTGATGACGCTGATGTGGGGATGCCCCTTTTTTTATCCCACAACACCAGCCCCCCCTCAGAACACCACTTACACCCCAAGTCTCAATAACATATCAGCATACCCCCGTAACCCCTTATCCACTTACGATATCATCAAGTGACAACTGTAGATAAGTTCAGCTTACACGTGTTATGCACCGTTACTTATCCAAAGAACGCCAACCACAGTGTCTGGTTGGCCTTTTTCCCGCCCGTCGTGTTAGCCCAGCGCCATCTTGAATATGCGTCGTTGTATCGAAACTGACATTCGTCACGGTCATCACCATGCATGCATCATAACAACAACATTGACATGTGTTAACATGACTTTTGCTCAGTAAACTTCCACCTACCTTAAAACCTGTCTTGAGCCCCAGGGTTGACTACGGTGTAGGTGATTTGCGTAATACTGGAAATAAAAACGAATCTTTCTCTTTACAACGGCAAACCAAACACAAATTAATTCAAAATTCCGAATTTGAGACGTGATCTTGATAAATTACCCACCTTCCACCATGAGGTGGAGCATGACGCTGTTTGGAAAAATGATTTCTATGTTGAAGATCTGCATCGTTAGTGTGAGTGAGCTATTGTGAAAAGTCTAAAAAAAATCGTGCTCCAAAACTTTTGGCACATTTTTGACCTTTTTAAAATTCGACCCGTGGTTTCAAACAACAATGACCATTAATTCCCTAAATCCAGTTATGCACCCATATAATCCAAAAAACAAAGGTGGGAGCACTTTTGAGCAATTACTCAAACTTATGAACCATAAATTGATATACGATCTCGCCATGATGGCACAGCGCTAGTGCAGCTGTTCTATGCTAACAAATGGTCTCTATTTCAACACATTTATTCAAGTGTCATTTCATAGGTAGAGAAATAGTTCAATATACACTACCCCCTCATGAGCTACCTAGTGATTTTCTCAAAATAAATGTTATTATAAAAAATAAGACGTAATTCCGCCACAGGGTGCTAGGTGGCGTTGCAACGACAACGCTCATTTAACGTACATGTATGTTTTATACACCTTTTTCTGTAGATTAGTGGATGAGGGTGAGTATATAAGATCACGCCAGGTAATGTTATAAATGGAGGTAGGCCACAGCATAAATCAGCAACACTTTACAGCTACACAAAACAAAGTTGGCTGGCGACCCACTGTTATGGCAGCTGGTATGCTAAGGGTAGTCGGCCCCCATGCGACTTTACCCCTACATGTCCGTGAGCTGAGATGCAAGCATGACACCTACCTCGCCCTTTTCTCTAGATCTAATTGACATAATATAATTTATTTTCCTGTAATTCCGCCACAGGGTGCTAGGTGGCGTTGCAACGACAACGCACATTTGACGTACATGTATGATTTAAACACCTTTTTCTGTAGATTATTGGATGAGGGTGAGTATATAAGATCACGCTGGGGAATGTTATAAACGGAGGTAGGCCACAGCATAAATCAGCAATCAGTGAGTACCCTGCTAAACAAAGTCGGCCCCCCAGGGGACTTTACCCTACATGTCTGTGAGCTGAGATGCAAGCACGACACCTACCTCACCCTTTTCTCCCAAACCTAAAATTAAACCATCCCCATATCCTATAATCTGGCATGTGCAGTGGTGGCACTAAGCAAATATTGGGGAAAAAAATTCTCATTTACTTTAATCGTCCAACATCATAACCACACGCATCCTTTTTTTTAATATTAGTAAACCCACCTCTGGTTTTAAGGTAGGGTCAAAAAACCCCTAATTAGGTCAAGGGAACGTAGTCTCTTATACAAGTAAGGGGTTACATAACCCGTGGTAATCCCCTAATTAAGTATTACAAAAAAAGTATCACAGTCATATATATCCTTCATACTTTACATTTTTACCACAAATTAAAATTCTTTAAAAAAAAAAATTCTTTAAAAAAAATTTAAAATTCTTTTAAAAAAAATTTAAAAAGTGAGTAAACCCACCCCTACCCCAAAAGGGTAGGGGTGGGTTTACTCACTTTTTTTTATTTTTTATGGGCAAGGCCCCCCACCCCACCCTACCCTAAGGGGGGCCCCCTTACCCCACCCCACCCCAAGGGCCCCCCTCCCCTCCCTCCCTGCCCCAAGGGTTTGTTCTTCCTCTAACCCCCCAAAAAAATTAAATCACATGTTATTTTCATACAAAAAAGGTTAACCAACCCCCATTTACATAATCGGGTTGTAGAGGTCGGCGGAAAATGCCCTTGAGAAACCGGGAGTGGAACCCGGGACCCTCCAACCTGCAGGCGGAAGCTCTACCGCTGAGCTACTTCCCCGTCTGACATTCTCTACCTTCCACCTACATCTGGATTGGTATGACACACACATAGGGGGGGGGGGGCTACCACCAGATGCCAGCCCCTGGGGCTGGGATCTCCAGAAACGGGGAGGCTGGCCTTATGGCAGAGCTGGCCCCTACACTCCTCCCTACCAGATTCAACCATGGCCAACCAGCACCAAGCATTCCTCCCAACTAGATCGGTTGGGCTTTACCAGATACCCGGGACTAGTACTGAGTCACACCCAGCATACTTATCAGTCCTGTTCCCAGGACTTAACTGGGAGCGCCACCTTTTTCCAAGTCCCCCAGCACTAGCAAATTGAATCGTCATTCGTGTCACACCAGCCCAGCCGACTCAGTTTCTCAACCAGTGTAGAGGTCGGCGGAAAATGTCCTGGAGAAACCGGGAGTCGAACCCGGGACCCTCCAACCTGCAGGCGGAAGCTCTACCGCTGAGCTACTTCCCCGTCTGACATTCTCTACCTTCCACCTACATCTGGATCGGTATAATACACAGATAGGCGGGAGCTACCACCGGATGCCAGCCCCTGGGGGCTGGGATCTCCAGAAACGGGGCTGCTGGCCTTACGGCAGAGCTGGCCCCTACACTCCTCCCTACCTAAGGGGGTCAGCTTATACCGGCTGACCAGCCCCTGAGGGCTGGTGCAACCGGAATGGGGACAGATAGCATACCGCCATGGACTCACAGCCAGAGCTGGCCCCTACACTCCTCCCAACCAGCTTCAACCATGGCCAACCAGCACCAAGCATTCCTCCCAACTAGATCGGTTGGGCTTTATCAAGCAGTGTGAGGCACTCCTGACTTCCCAGGGGCTGGCATCCGGTGGTAGCTCCCCCCTACGTGTGTATTATACCGATCCAGATGTAGGTGGAAGGTAGAGAATGTCAGACGGGGAAGTAGCTCAGCGGTAGAGCTTCCGCCTGCAGGTTGGAGGGTCCCGGGTTCGACTCCCGGTTTCTCCAGGACATTTTCCGCCGACCTCTACAGGGTCACAAATGAAGGGGGGTCCAGTGACGTCACAGGTCACGTGACCAAATGGAGGCTTGGCCTATTATGCAAATGAGGTCAAGGTCAAGGTCACATGTCCATATATGGGCATGCACCACGGGGGGTCCAGTGATGTCAGAGGTCATGTGACCAAATGCAGCCCTCTGATTGGCTGCAGGTCGAGTGAGTAATAAACAGTTCTTCACTATAGTCCTGTTCAGATACATACTATATGGCCTTAGCATGTTCCTTAGTGGGCCGACCCCTGCTGAAGCTGATACCTTGCAAGATAAAGACTGATAACAGCAAGCTGATGGGTACCAGGTATTATGTAATGCACCCTGAAAAGTCGGCAGTGAATGAAAGGAATTTTCTCATTGGTCAATAATGTATCCCGCTAAGTCGGAATACTACTATCGCTTCCTCCATTATAACTTATTATAACTACATTTATATCCCCATAATCCCTATTATATAAATGGTGAATTAGTGCTCATAATGTGTCGCTAACATTTCTATAAAACTGATTTGATCACTTCCCTTAGCTATATGTCCATATTTATATCTGAATCTAATTCTCTTATTTATATCTTCATTTTGAATAATGAGAAATGAAATTATTTATTATATATTATATTTTCATTTAATTGCTCCCATACGAAACACATAATGAAAAATAACAGAATCATCATTGTTGAGTGATACCTTTGTCTGTCAACAGGGGTCGCCTGGGGTTGTCACGTGAGGGTATGTGGTGACGTCATCCATGTCTCTGTGTCTAGTCATTTATTACCAGCTGAAGGGGTTGTGGATTTTTGTAGGCTGGAAACATTTTTGCACCCCCTCCATAAATATGGTTAAAGTTATCAACACCCCCTACTGATTTTGCACTGTATAGAAAAACTGCTGAATCCACCAGGGATCCTCGCAAAACCAAACAGTGGACCACCGTATATGAATAACATTGAACCAATGTAGTTTTTACAAGAAGCCCTAGGTGGCAGTACGATTTTACACAAGTAATCTCTGTGAGAAAAATGACAGATAACTTTGGGATGAGGATTGTGCCATTATTTCGACAACAATTTCTTTTACAGTGTGTATTTCCAGAATGCAGTATGAGTGGTGAATGGATTATAGCTACATTTAGAACACGTACAACATAAATTGTGTCTCATGGCGAATCGGTGTGAGTCATTTGTCCACTACCTCCACTTATCGTCTAAAATTTCTCTAAAAACTCATGACAGAATGGCACAATCATCTGGATCTAGAATATATGTTTCCGGTTTGAGTTTTTGGCAAATTGTAACATGAAGTAAGTGTGAATCGGTTTGTTCAGGTTCCCACCTTGTACAATCCTGGCATTTACAGCTAATTATGATCAGGTATGATGGAATATTCTCTTCTTTTTCTTTTACCATGCTACATTTAAAAAAAGCCATCAAGTCCCATGTGTAGTAACTGTCAGTTGTGATAGAAGGTTCCCATGAATTCCCTTTCACTAAACGGAAAAAAAAAGAAAGATAAACAGGCCTGCGTAGGAGCTATATCATTTAATATTGACATCTCAATGTTGTTTCATACAAAAAATGGCCTTTTTGTTCCTAAAAGGAAGCTTTTGCAGTCAGATAATTTTTGTCTTTCATATCATCCAACGTACATACGAGGTTGGAAAAAAATAATGGCCTTGCTATTAATCTCCAATGTCTATGCCAAAAAAAATATGTTAACATAGTCCTAATCAGTTATTAATATCATACCTGGAAATGCCCTAATATGCATTAGGCCTGGCTATCAAAGTATCAGCTATGATGACCTGAAATCGTGTTCATGACTCTATATAATTTCTCAACCTGTTGACTTTGTGCAAAATTACATTATATCAGGCTAGCACGTTCCACTGCTTTCAACTGTGGCCGCCAGGGCCTGAGGCGGCGCCACCAGTCCTGACCTAATTAAGTTAACCCTTTAAGGGCCACTGATGCAATAAAGCATCATGTCCATTGGTCGTCATGATGCACCTATGAAGTGCTGGTGAGACTGCTCACCAGCACTTCATTGGAGCATCATGACGACTCTCCGGGAGTATATGTATTAACCCCAAAGGGTCAGCATGATGCTCCAATGAAGTGTTGACGAGACTACTCGCCAGCACTTCATTGGTGCATCGTGACGACCAATGGGCATGATGCATTGACGCATCATCAGCCTTTAAAGGGTTACTGGTTTTACCACCAGTCAGAGGGGTTAAACCATTTAGTGCAGCATGATGCATTACTGCATTTGTGCCATTTGGGCTGGCACGATGCACTTATGAAGCAGGGTTGTATACAGCATCACACTCACCCTTTAGGAGTGTATCAAACCTGTGAGTTGAGCATGATGCATGAATGCAGCTCTGAGAGTGATCTCACTATAACGTGCCTTCAGCACTGCATTATGATGACCAAGGGACATGATATATCACAGTACATGTAATATACGACCCTAAAGGGTGAATGATAAATGACCTTAAGAGGCATCTAACTGTTCCCAAATCATAAACCATACATCACTAATGTGCTTTACAATGTAGGCAGCCATATTGTCCTTTGGAGCTACCCTTAGGTGGTGGAATCATTGATTTGCTTCATCAAGCCATGTTTCTCCCACGAATCAACTCAGACCTTACATTTACAAACATAGAAGATGTTGAAGTTTTCTTACTCAGATAAACATTTCACTTGAGGAATGTCACTTTGTTTTGTTAACCCTTTAAGGCCTGCTGGTGCAGGAGTGCATCATGCCCACCCTCCAGGAGTGCACCAAACAATGTCATGATGCATGAATGCATCATGACAACCAATGGGCATGATACACTGATGCATTGGTGGTCATTGTAGGTTGAATGAGTTGTGTGAACTTGTAAAACCGTAATCAGCTATACACAGCCCTATAGCCTGCCATGCTGCTACCTATAAAACTGGAACCCCCTCAGGTGTTAAACCATAGTCTGTCCCATTGTCACATACCTGTAGTATTCCTGGAACTGCCTCCTAGCTCTCACACACAGGGCCCTTTGTTACCACTGCTGGAGTCTGGATACTTTGTGACTCATACATTTATTACAACTTAAGGGGTTTTGTCATTAGCTGCTGAAACCTTTATATCATTGTTACACGCCACTCGGGTTGTGGCAACACCTGTTTTTGTGCTACTGGAGCTTGGCAGATTTGATTTCAAACTTGTACCATTATAGGGAATAGTTTGGAGTGCCCTTTCTTGCAATTAGCTGTTGCCATCGCCTTTTTCCTGCAATTGGTGGTTGGTGGTCGTGTTAAGTATGGAGGTGTGGCTGTTACTGCTGGTGTGCATGGCGGGGGTGGTGTGTGGTGGGAAGCCCTCCTACTATTACCCCCCTGTATACGGACACTTCAAGGACACCGACCATACACACAGGAAGGACACTAATACCAAAGGTAGGACACATTACATGTATTGGTTGCTTAGCAACAGTCATTTCTATATCTTATTTGCATATCAACACAGGCAAAGGATAATCTTAAGAAGGATCTGAAAAATAATGATCGCAAGTGAGTAATTAAAGCGGCAGAGTCCGATGGTTGGGGCTCAATAATCAACCCAGGGTGTAATGTTAGGCTGTATTGAAATAGCTTCTTGAGACTAATGTTGATCAGGCATTTGTCAAAGTTAATTCAATATTTGTACCAACTGATTATAGCATTTAACTGATTACAGGGTCTAACCCTTAAAGGGCCACTGATGCATTAATGTATCATGCCCAATGGTCAGCATGATGCACCAATGAAGTGCTGGTGAGCAGTCTTGCCAGCACTTCAGCGGTGCATCATGACTACCAATGGGCACGATGCACTCCTGCATCAACCTATAAAGGGTTGACCAGGGGCGATATTTGACAATTAATTCTGACAAAGCTACTCATCTCACAAACTCATACTATATACCATTTGAAAGCCCTTGATTTGGAGCACATGAAATAATTGTTCTTTGTTTGAGTTTCATATGCAACGAAAATCTAGGGATGAGATCCTGATATTTTATCTCTCGGTCTTAGCCCTTGGCCAATAAGAATAAGATAAGATAAGAAGTATGATCCAGATTTGGCAATTAATTCTTCCAAAACTACTGAGCCCACATACTAATGCTTTATAGCATTAGAAAGTTGTTGGTTTGGAGTCTATGGAATAATTGTCCTTCATTCCAGTTTCACATGAAAAGGAAATGTGTGGATGAGATCCTGATGACCGATCTCTCAGTCCGACTCCTCGGCAAACTCCAAAGATAAGGATTATGATCCAGATTTTACAATTAATTCTGCCAAAACTGCAAATCATACATACTGATGCTATATACCAGTAGAAAGCCCTTGATTCGGAGCATATATGGAATAATTGTCTGTTGTCCAAGTTTCCCATCTTAATGAAATCTAGAGATGAGATCATGATGCCCTATATCTTGGTCTGATCTCTTGGCCAACTCCAAAGATAAGAATTATGATCCACCTTTGGCAATTAATTCTTCCAAAACCACTGATCCAACATACTAATGCATTATACCATTAGAAAGCCCTTGCTTTGGAGCCTACGGAATAATTGTCCTTTTTTAAGGTTTTAATCTCAAACAAAATCTAGGGATGGAGGGAGATGGGATTCTTATTTCATATCTGTCTGTTTGACCCCTTAACATACTGTTCAGATAAACTTTGACAATTATTTCTGGCAAAACAACTAATCCAACATACTAATACTATATTACATTAGAAAGCTTGTGCTTTGGGGCATAAGGGATAGTTGTATTTTGTTCAAGTGTCATGTTCAAAGGAAATCTAGCGATGGGATATCTGATACCATAATTCTTTGTCTGACCCCTTGGCCAAATCCAAAGATATGGATTACTATTAGATTTGACAATTGATTCTGGCAAAACTACTTACTACCTGACTGTAGTGTAAGGATTTATAGTAGAGTTGTATATATGGAGTCATTTTGGGATTGTTCTCCTTATCTGTGGAGTCTGCAGAGGGGTCAAACTGAGAGATATGATATCAGGATCCCATCCCTAGATTTCCTTTTAACGGAGAACTTGACCGAAACACAATTATTCCATATGCTCCAATTCAAGGATTCTCTGATGGTATATAGAATTAGTATGTGGGATTAGTCACTTTGCCAGAATTAATTGTCAAAGATGGATCATTATTCTTATCTGCGGAGTCAGCAGAGGGGCAAGACAGAGAGATATGATATCAAGATCCCGTCCCTAGATTTTGCTTGAACGAAAAACCCTAACAAAGGACAATTATCCTATATGCTCCAAATCAAGGGCTTTTTAATGGTATATAGCATTAGTATGTGGGATTAGTTGTTTTGCCAGAATTAATTGTCAAAAATGGATCACTCTCCCTATCTTTGCCACCTTTCAGTGGTGTGTGCAGCCAAGCACTTATTTGCATAACAACCAAGACACCCATATAAGTGGGGTTGCCCTGTTGCCACTATTCCATCTCATCTTCCATCTTAATCTTCCATTTCATCTACAAAGCGGGACGCTATTATTACCCACCGGTTTACGGATCAGTCGCTAAGCGGGAATACTCACCTGCCAACTCTTACCAAGGTAATGTTTACTGCTTATTATATTGAAGTATAGGCTGCAGCTTGTACTGGGACCAGATATCTATTGTGGTTATAGGACGTTCAAAGTCCAGGATGAGGCTTATATATATATATATATATATATATATATATATATATATATATATATATATATATATAAAACAGTACTAAACTGCCAATTTTCAAGCGCTAGATGCGGGGTATAGCTTATCCACAAACTGAGTGTGCGGCTTATATAAGGGTGTGGATGATTATGAGGGAATTTATGGTACAGCACCTCACTCAAGCTCCCAATGACTGCCAATGCAGGAGTGCATCATGGCTATTATAAATGCTGGTGAATCTGCCAACACTTCATTGGAGCATCACGCTGCCCCAGGAGTGCATCAACACCACAGGGTTAACATGATGCATGAATGCAGCCTTTGACAATTACTCAACATGACTGCAGTTAATGCATCATGACAACCAATAGGCATGATGCATTAATGCACTAGGGGCCTTTGGATGGTTAGAGTGCCACCACACTGTAAAAACGGTGTTTAGGTATTAAACACTAGTGTTTAGGACTTAAACACTTGGTTAAACACTTTCTTGTCCCACTTTTCTAAACACTTATTTTGGGCTAAACGCGTTCATTTTAAAGGCGTTGAACTGTTAAGTGTTTAACCAAGTATTCAAATGCTAAACACTTAAACACTTTAAGTGTTTAGTGTGTATGCATTATAAGCCTAGTCTCAGATATTAAGAAGTAAAATACTCCAAAATATTCACCTTACAGCCATATCATGGACATTCCAATAGAAATTCAGCTTACTGACTAAATTTAATGAAGGGTTCTTTTACATTCCACATTACAAAGCATCGTAACATGCAAATGGCTGGTGATCAAATATGTGAGAATTCCATCTCTTTAGGCCAGAATTGCCTGTATTGGACTCAAATCTAGAGATTAAGGTGTGCTGCTAATTATATGGAATTCCTCAATTCACTGAGAGTTACCTCACTGGGAACGTATTGCATAACAAGATGTGGCAAATGTATTTTATGTACTTGGTTTATTTTGATGTATTGCAGTCAGATTTATGTTTATGAACAGATTTTAGAGTTACCATGGTAATCACAAAAACTACCTTTCCTCCTTTACCATTCGTCTGAAAGCTAATAAGGCAAACCTGTTTTTTTTTATAAAATTGACCCAGTTACCATTGTACACCCAGGAGGGTCTTGCCAAAAACCAAACATGCATGGATTAAAGAAATGTGCAGAGAATCGTGTTGATAAAAGTTATTCTCGTTCTTCCCTTTCTTTAAACGTGCAGTTTTCAACAGCTCACGTTTGCATTTTCCCATAAGGATAGACTGTATTGCTTTTGGAAAGATGATCAAAACATGCATGCAATCGTGCACATTTTTACGCACACGTTTTTTGCAGGTTTGCGTCTAAACTCATTTTCTTTTTTGCAATACCCTCCAGTGGAGTGTGTTTTACAGAGTTTTGAAATCATCCATGGGGAAGTACGTGCCAGCAAAAAAAAAGAATCCTTGAAAATTAGTGAATCAAATAACTTTGGCTATTTATTTCAGAGAAAGAGGAGGCAGCTTCTTATGAGAGAAGGACACCACGTGACAGAAATTTTCGAGACGATAGTCGCGAAGAGAGGAACTCGTACTATCAACAACAACCTGAGACATATTATAAAGGTAAACGTTATATTCACAAACAACAACAACAACAACAACAACAACCAGAGACACTTATACAGGTAAACATTATATTCACAAACAAAAACAACCAGAGACTGTTGCTGAATGCTTCGATACATGTATCAATTTATCATCATGATGCACAAATGCCGCTGGTGCATTAATACATATTAGTCGGCATGAGGCACCAATGAAGTGCTGGTAAGTCTGCTCACCAGCACTTCATTGGAGCATCATGCCGACCCTTCAGGAGTTTATGTATCGACCCCGTAGCGTCGGCATGATGCTCCAATGAATTTCTGGTTAGCAGTCTTGCCAGCACTTCATCAGTACATCATGCTGACCAATGGGCATGCTGCACTCCTTTAAAGGGTTAATAATCATAGATATATGTCTTCAGATACTTTTATATAAATTGATATATTCTTAACAGCTAGGTAAAAAAATCCCATTAAAGTCATGCACTTATAACAGGCCACTGTCTTTAATTTTGTAACAGTAAGAGAAGAAAGGACATACGTCAGACCAGAGGAGACCAAACGTAGGACATATTACAAAAAGCCGGACCTAGACAGGAGGACTTACTACAAACAGCTAGAGGAGAAGGAGAAGGAGGAGAGAAGGCGCTATTACAAATCACAACCACAGACGGAGAAACGGACCTACTACAAAGTACCCGAGAAGAAGTCGTACACCAAAAACACACGTATGTCAACAGTCAAAGTTCAATTCTTTAAGAAATTTTACTTAGTTGTTTTGCTTTTATTATCTTGAATGCCTACAATTCTGGATCTTAGTGATCAGGATGTTATAATATAACTATATTATAGAATTTAGAAATAATAGTCTTCTGGTTCTTTTCGCACAGCCTTCATTCGCTTAAGCCAATTTAAACTACAGACATGGGAATGATTTTGGCCAATTTCACATGAATCCAAAACAGAGGTTTTGATTATCAAGGACTACCTGACTGAATTAAGCCTCATAAACTTTGATTCATAAGGGAGTGGTCATTTTTTAACAACAGGGGAGGGGTGGTGGTTTAGGGGGAGGGGCAAACAGGTTCAGACCCCTCTGGGGTGGAGGGGCAAACAAATTTTCCCCTTTCTTAGTGAAATAGCCCACGCATTCCTATAGCAAAAGGGGGAGGGGCAAAAACATTTCTGACCCCCACCCCTCCCCTGTTGTTAAAAAATGACCACTCCCTAAGAAGGATATTCTGCAAATAAAATGACAAGTCCTGAAAGAAATTCCTGTAAACTTTCGAAATTTTCCCAGGGAGCCAAGGGAGGTTTAGGGTGTTGGGTCTGCTGTAAAAGGTTGGTGTGTACTCTCAATAATTAGGACCCATGGCAAGTTGACTCTACTTGGCCAACCTTGTGGGAAATCCACACAGGCTATACAGTCAGGTTTCGATATATCCGTCTTCAATAAGTCGGCTGATTCACTTATCAGCCACAAATCATTCTAAACAGATTAGATTATGACTATTGAATTCTATTGTAATCATGATTCAGAAATCCAGTTGATTCAGGAACCAGTCAATTTTTATCTGAAACCAAGGTAGCCGATTTATAGAGACATGACTGTAAGGTGGCCATCTTGAATTTGCAGGCAATAGAAACTATAGGCAATTGGAGAAATCTGCAAATATCCATATCTCTGCTTCTAATCAACTTAGAAACATAACCTCAGACTCAAAATCAACAACAAAGAGACTAAGAATGTATCTTAACTATGTCTAAAATGATTAGAGTGGTCATTTTGAATATTTATTGATGTTGATGCTCAAAAACACCCTCAAAGGTTCCATCCTGTGAAGGTGAAAACCAATGTAAAGGCACCATTAAAATCAATATGATATATAATGATAACATCGGTGCATGCATTGGTGATATCCCTAAAGGTATCAGAAGCAGCCATCTTAAATTTCTGGTGAGATACAGCCTGCAACAGAGGATGTCAATGACAATGATGGAGAAGGCTATATTAGTCTGGCATTGGAACAAAGATTTTCAGCCTGTCCCAAATTCTTCAATATTGTTTTTTTCTGTTTTTTATTGTTCCATTTGGTCTTGGTGACCATTTCCTGCATGATATATTTCTACCCTCTTCAGGGGAATTGAGTTATTCAAGATGGCTGCCAAAATTCAAAGAAAATCTTGAATATTGCATATCTGCACTTCTATTCTATTTCTGGGGTCAAGGAATACAATCAGACCATTTAGAACCCTGCAATTGACAATCATTCTGAATTATTGATATGTCTGTAACTTTTACCTAAAACCCAGGTCATAAGCCGGATTTTATTTTCTATTTCTGACCAAAGCAGGCTTCTAAATTTCTCCCAAAGTCTACCCCCGGCTTATGACCGGGTTTTTTTTACAATATATTAAAGAGAAAATGGAAAAGATTTCACCCCAAAACCGGCTTATAGGATTTCCCTGAACTCACCCCCCGGGGGCCGGCTTATGACCGGGGTTTTACGGTATATGCCATAAAGCAGGGCATTCCAGATCCAGAATTTCAAGTTCCCATCAGAAAGTCACTTTGGGCTCATAACATGGTCAGACACATTATTATAGACCTGAAGACACCTTTAAAATCCATATTGTTGCATTTGGGATATGATCTTCTTGTAGGAAGGGGTTGACTGGGCTAAAGTGCCGATAAAGAAGTTATTTTGCTCCTATACAATCTGGATCATATCTACTGCTATTGGAAAGTGATGGGTTCATAAAGGTCATTAGACCCTTTCATATGGGATATGAAGAGAGAGTTTAAAGCTGTCTTGTCATGATTATAGGGTTATAATCTGCCTTTGGTAGGGAGAGTGCGGCTGGGCTTGAGAATTGATAAATTGTATATTTTGCATGTATTCTCTCCACAACAATGTGGTGCTTATAAATACTACAATAATACACAAAGGGAATGAGGTAGTATATCCACAGGAATGGATCCAGAAGGGGTGGGCTAGGGGGTATAGCCGGGAAAATTTGGTGGTGGCAGAGGACAGCCTGGCTCTGGACTGTGTAACATTTCCTAAAGATAAAAGTCATAGATATCATAATGATCATAATGAATTGGCCTATTTCAGAGGCCTAGGAACAAAATCATCACTGGAATGAGATGAGGTTGAGGAGTATGAATCATTCCTGAGGTTGCTAGACCCTTGATATCTCCCAAATGTAGCAGTGACCTCCATAACACTGCCCCCTCCTCCCTGGCAATTCCTGTATGTTTACAGTGAACAATGCCATATCAAAAGGATGTTTGTGTACTTTGTATCACCATGATTATATCATACATCACTGAACATGAATAGATGTACATTGGCACTTTGGCCTGTCTGGAGACAGTGGTGTACAAAAAGGATATGAAAGGGAGGCATTAAAATAAAACAGTCCCTAAACTTTGACCTCAGGCCTATCAGGCTGGAGCTAATGGCTGTCCCCCATCATTGTGAAACATGTATTTGCCCTGCCCTGTCATACCCAAAGTAAAATCCAGATAAAGATAAACCCCTCCCATAAGCATTGTCTCTCCTTATTAATATGCCTACCCACAGAATTATTGTGTGTAACCTACTGGTGAATCATCAGTTTTCCTGCACCTGCTTGTGTTAGATACACCCTAGCTCTGATGTGCACCTTGGAGATCCCATACATCTTCCCATGAATGCTCTGTAACCACCAACCTGAGTTGTTGCTCTCTTTGATTCCTTGTCTAGACATGCTTCCCTAATCTACATTTTTACTTTAGGCATCAGATTAATCTAATGGGAAAAACAATGAGTGTAGTGCTCATTTACACAAACTGGTTTTCAGGCTTTGCAGCACACATACATGCAGTATGACAGGGGGCATAGAATTACATACAACTATCCCCTGGAAAGTATTCTGTGGTTTGTCTTTTCTTAATTGTCCCTTGATATATTCATGAGAAAACAGGTATGCCCCCTTTTATTCTACTTAATACAAAACACATTGTGCATACATAATGAGATTGAAATGACTTTGTAGAATATCATATCAAGTAAGACTAACTATAGCAAGATGTCAATGTTGGAAGGCATGGCTCTGGTAGTGGCTGTAAAAGGTTGGGAAAATTAATCTATGTATGCACTAATTGTAGAAATGTACTCATATATAATAATATGTGTTTGTATCAGCTCCATCCCATCCAAAAGGGCTACAACCTCCTCTGAGCCCCTGTGCTTTCTCCCATCCATTTACTGAATAGGGAGTGAGGGGGTAGGGTAGATGTAGCACATAGTAGTGGTCAAAGGAACAGGGAAGGGTCCAGTACTGGATCCAGGGGGTGGACTAGGGAGCAGGAAATGTTGTATCGGACCTTAATTGTGCCCCCGACCCCTCAGGATCAAATTTTCTTGTCTGTAACCCAGTAGTCTACTGCTTCTGGATCCAGCCCTGAGGATCTACACTCGCTACCCAATCTTGTTTCATTCATATATATTATTTTAGTATAAACACAACATGCTAATGGAGGTAATACATGCAAAATGGGTAATTTATTAGTACCGGTATTTCAGCCAAGCCAACTCCCTCCCCAGGATACACTACACCCCTGTTATAATTACTGTCTCTCTGTGTCCAATATGAATGTTTTTGATTACCTTCATGAATCCATAATGACATTCTAATAGAAGTTTATGTTCTAGATTGTATAGGAGAAAATATTTGTGAAATAACTGAATTATCTGTACTTTTGCTCAGCCAACCCCCTTTCCAGAGTAGATTATTATCCCTATAATTGCAACAATATGGATTTTAAAGGTGTCTTCGGGTCTATATTTATGTGTCTGACCATTTTATGAGCCAATAGTGACTTTCTGATGTGAACTTGAAATTCTGGATTTAGAATATGTTCTTGTCTTCCTTTTTTGCTATGTAAAGGGCTTATCATAAATTTATGATTCAAAGTGGCTGCCACATACATTATTCTGAATGGTCTGATTGCATTCCTTGACCCCAGAAACATACTTTTTGACCTTTTATTCAATATTCAAGATGTTCTTTGAATTTTGGTGGCCATCTTGAATAACTCAATTCCCCTGAAGATGGCAGAAATACATCAAGCACGAAATGGTCACCAAGACCAAATGGAACAATAAAAAACAGAGAAAAAAAATATTGGAGAATTTGGGACAGGCTGAAAATCTTTGTTCCAATGCCAGACTAATATAGCCTTCTCCATCATTGTCAGTGACATCCTCGGTTGCAGGCTGTATCTCACCAGAAATTTAAGATGGCTGCTTCTGATACCTTAGGGATATCACCAATGCATGCACTGATGTTATCATTATATATCATATTGATTTAATGGTGACTTTACATTGGTTTTCACCTTTACAGGATGAAACCTACGAAAATTGAGGGTGTTTTTTAGCGTCAATGTCACTAAATATTCAAAGGGGCTGCTCCAATGTTTTCAGAAATAGTTTAAATAGATTCCTAGGCCTCTTGTTTGTTGATTTCTGAATGTAAGAATGTGTTTCTAAGTTGATTAGAATCAGAGATAAGCATATTTGAAGATTTCTTCATTTACCAATAGTTTCTATTGCCCGCAAATTCAAGATGGCTACCATATTTCCTGCCATATTTTCTGTGAGGTTGGCCAAGTAGAATCAACTTGAAATGGGTCCTAGTTATTGAAAAAACACACTAACCTTTTACAACAGACCCCCTAGACCCCCATTTTGGACCTTTGGCTCCCTGGGTAAAAAGTCCCGTGAGACCTCGGGATGGTCTGTGTACAGGTCAGATTGTTTATGATCTTGTCTGTAGCCTCGGGAAGTCATGTAACTCAATGGGGAGTTACATGGGTGTGTTGTCTGCATGCTGTGCACAGTGCTAGAGGGTATAACATTAATTATATGTTATTACCTTGATAAATGATGGTTTGTTTGTGCTACACGACCTCATAAAACTCACATAGTTTCCATGTTTCACATTGATTTAGTAAGAGGGGAAAGTCTCAACTATGTCAGGAGGGTCTTCACTGTATTGACAGAAAATAAAAGGTAGAATGCAAGAAAAAAACTTTTCAGATGTAAAAACGTGCATGTTTCACCTAAATATGTTTGTGAAAAATCCCCTAGAAATAATGCATAAACATGCACGTTTTTGTTGTTTTTTGTCCTCGATTCCTTTTTGCAAGCATCATGACCCCTCTTGAGTGGAGGGGGGCTTAAAAAATTTACCCTCCTTTTAGCAAAAAAGCTGGTATACTACTTTAGATTATAGAGGGTTATGAAAATTCTCTGCACCTCTGTCAAGGGGGGCATAAACAAGAAAAATGTGGCAAGGACCACGGATAGGAGTTGCCACTCCTATCCGTGGTCCAAGCCCCATTTTTCTTGAGCTCGGGGAGGGGGGTTGCATAGTTTATCTGCCCATCATTCCCAGCTGGAGAGGGATGGAGTTGTTTTTTGGGCTGGCAATTTTTTTCCGGATGCCCACCCCATATACTGGTAGGGCTAGGTAAAGCTATCAAGTAAAACTTATTTTGCAAAGTGACCCTTTTTGCAAAGTGACCCCCTTTGGGGATTGGATACTCATGTGGAAAAATGAGTTGTGGTATTGAATCATGGAATCAGCCTAGGTCTACACCATCCATGTCCTTTGATGTGGGAAATCAAGGCCAGCATCTAACAGCCCAGCTCACATCACCACTGCTGACGGCCCCTTAATTATATCACCATGGCGACGGGAGGGTAGCAACATGCGCATCTTGTTTCTGATACTGTGTCCATGAAAAGGATACAGCTAGAACCCTAGACATGAGAGCTAAAGGGCCTTTTACCCCAAAGGATGTCTTACCCCTTCCTACTCTAGTGGCTGTACTATGGATTCAAAGGGTGCTTATAGGGGCCCAGTGTAGCATTTTTATGTTGCTACATCCATCTAACAGCACAGACATGAAAAACTCGTGTACTCATTATCTATGGTAACAGGGAGTGCCAAGTCATTGAGACGAAGAGTCCCGTAACTATGGCAACGCTCTGACGTCTGTGCCGAGAGTGCCGGGGAGAATCTGGTGCTCTGCCCTCGGTGCTCCCTGTTAGTAGTATAATAAAATTGCTACACTGGAGCTCTGTGCATTTTTTTAATACACATTACGGCCATCCTGCTGTCCAAATCTCTTATTTATTGATACTATATCATCATCTCTCTAATTTCATCAAACTCTCTTAATGACAATGTGATGAACGCCACAGATTTGTTGAATTTGGACATTGAATGATGTCTGCAGTGCTGAAGCATCCCAAATCTGTCTTCTGGGGAAAATGGTGCGGTCCGTGAAAGATTACCTTGGAGAATCGCTATGTGACGTGGTTACCGTCCGCATGAAATGTCAATACAAAATGTCAATATGAATGTTTTTTTCCCTCCACTCACCCAGCAGAGGTTTAGAACTCATATTAGTGGTAGAAACGAACAAAAGATTAGATTGGAGAGTGAACGCACGTCCTGCCAGGGGCTGGAACAAAGAGGAAGAAAATAAGAAGTGTCAGAGGTTGTTGCAAGCTGGTGTTTCCTATGGGTACCGTGGGAATAGTGACTAAATCTCTCATCAATGCAAGCTCTTATGTACCCTTCA
Organism: Acholoe squamosa; assembly: GCA_949317995.1. Lineage (NCBI taxonomy): Eukaryota > Metazoa > Annelida > Polychaeta > Phyllodocida > Polynoidae > Acholoe > Acholoe squamosa. Next base: position 75,941,962 of record OX439045.1, on the reverse strand, counting down.
ATGTTCTTGACTGCACAACATAAACAACAGGATAGCGAAGACGGCAGCCTTTTGAAAATTTTCTGTGTTCAACTTGTAATAAAATGTGAGTTTTTGTCTCTTTAAAGACCATATTTAATAATAAGTACTGGATTGTCAGCAATTGTTACGATACAGTTGACATTCCTCTATGCGATTCCCAGCCCTTCAATCGTCTTGGGCGTATAACCAAGAAGAGTACAGTAGACGATTCTTGGTATGGCAGGGGCGGATCTAGGGGGGGCCTGGGGGTCAGGACCCCCCTTTTGGTCCACCCATAACATGTCCAAATAGGGGTCCCCTTTGGGACCACCCAAGATATCCACTTTGTATGCCCCCATTCAAGACTCTTATCTCTCTTCAATATACTTTTTATTGTTTGCAAATTGTACAATTTATGACTCTACAGCATCTAAAATATATAAAATTTCCTCAAAATTTTCTAAAGTACCGTTAAATTATACATATAGATAATGCTTGGCTTAGACCTATATATAAGGCATAGATTATACCTTAAACCCATCCTGGGTGAGCCTTATAGGTTGAGTTTGAGTGGTAAAGGCCGGGTATAGGAATGGGTCAGCGATGTAGGGTATAATTTACATTAGATTAGGGGTAATCTACTAGAAATTACCCCTAATATGCACCAGTGAGCACATAGGCATCTAGGCATTGGGTGTTCCTTATGCATTGGATACTATATGTGGGGTTCCCCTGGTAATTTTCTATCAGATTTACATCCCATTTATTTATCATTTAGGGTGCATAAATATTTTAAACAATAAGTTGACATCTTTTTCCAAAGTTTTCTTAAGGGCAGGCTCCAAATCAATTTCAAATGAAACTACTAGATTCACACCCAATGATTGGGGGACAAGCTGTCCAAACCCTATCAAAGAACAATGTATGGTATCAGGACATGAATTTGCTCCCATGCTGAAAACATTTGCCTATACCAAAATGCTCTAAATATTAGTTTGATGATTATGTTATAAGATTTTCTTAGGGCATGACCCAAAACTCCCTTAATCACCAGTGCATAAATATACCCCTCAGGGTACACCAAAATGCTTTAAACTTCAAGGTTTGACATCAATTTTTCAACAATTTTCCCACGGGAGTCTCCCGGCCATTCCGGCAGTCTCCCGGCCAATCCAGGAGTGTTGGCATGTATGCAGTCCCTAATATGGTTCTACATCACTGTGGACAGTCGTTATGTCCAAACTGCCACAATTTAAGAGGGTTCTTACTCATTATCTTTGGGCAACACCCTCCTGTACACTGTGTAATCATTTGGGTTGTTGGGGTGAAATAAGACATAATATTAGGTATAAATCTTCTTTGTCCTTGATTGCTTTGCAGAGAAGTGCTTCCAGTGTGAGTACAGTGCACCCCGTCCCATCAAATACGAAGTGCTGGTCACGGAGCCTTACGACATCAAGGTATGTCATATTGTATGTTAACCCTTTATATGCAACTGATGCATTAATGCATCATGTTCATTGGTCGTCATGATGCATGAATGCAGCCCTGGTGAGTTACTCGTCATCTTGGAGACACTACAGGGCTGATCCACTCAATGAGGTGCTGGTCATGGAGCATTTCAACATCAAGGTTGCTGAACACAGTACAGACACATTAAGGCTCACAAATACAGGAGTGCATCATGCCAATTGGTCATCATGATGCACCAATGAAGTGCTGCTGAGACTGCTCACCAGCACTTCATTGGAGCATCATGACGACACTCTGGGAATAGATGTAGTAAGGCATCATGGGGTCAGCATGATGCTCCAATGAAGCACTTCCGGGTCAGCATGACACATGAATGCAGCCACAACGAGTTAATCACCAGGGTTACATTCATTTACCATGACGACCAATGAGTGTGATAGTAGGCATTAGTACACTCCCGTATAGGCCTATACCTTTACCTATCTCAGTTTCTCAAGCTAGCTCAGTCTCCCGATCCAGTTTAATTGCTGTAAGGACCTGATCGGGAGCACGTCTACTGCAAACACAAGTAGGAAGTTGTTCAAGGGTCTTGCTACATTGATGCATCCTTAAAAGGTTAATATCAATGAAAGCATCTATCCTGACCAAACTTATTCTATACCCTATAGCCAATTATCCTAGTTTCACTAATCACAATCACAAGGGGGAGCAGCTGTAGGTTAGCCAGCTAGGAGGGCTAGACACTCATCTAGCCCCATAACCCTATGCAATCAATATGGAGAAAGAGACACCTCTCAGAGATGAGCCTTAATATTGTGGAAGAAATGTCCTCTCACTTAGAAAAAATACAGTTACATAGAGAGAAAATGCTCATCTACCTATCCCTGTGATATTAGGGGATTACCTTTAGCCAAAATCTATCTAGATGTGGATACATATGAGTGACCTTACAATTTTGAGAGCTAAGAAAAGGGGGCAGAAGGGGGTGCATGGGGGTGGTGTTGGTGGTCATAACAAACCACAAGACAGGTCCCTTGTGGAAATTAAGCCAAGGCCAAAAAAAAATAAAGGTGTGTTTCCAGTAACATGACTTGATATTAAAGGTAGGTCGGATTTTTTTGATTTTTTTACATTTATATAGGAAATGTCAGGGCACATATCAATGGATGTATCAAATTCTTTTATTTCATTGTAAAATAATTAAAGTATGAAAAAAGAGACAAAATTCTTCAAAATCACAAAAAAAAAAGTTTTTTTGCCTCTGTTTTTGCTAGGGTGGGTCGGGTTACTGGAAACAAACTTTTTTTTTTATTTGGCCCAATTAAATATAGAATATCTCACCATGGAGGAGTGTGGTAATGGTTATCTCATGCCTGGATAGGGGGTGCTGTCTCTGATGTTTATTATCTCTCCTCCAGTGCCCACCAAAGTAATGACAGGTGACAACGCTACTCTGACCACCCCCTTTTCCTTGAGAATCACCCCTCCAGTGGTGCCCCTGTAGCAGGACCAAAATGGTCACTAGTGCCACCTACTGTATTGTGGTTGATGTATAGCCACACCCCCGGGGCCACACCTGTTACACATCTAGACATATTCTGCTAACTGGGAGGCCATCAAATCATATATAACAAAAACAAAGTATTGAAATCACATTAAAAGAGTCTAGTCCAAATGGGTCACCTTTAGGACCTTCTACACTGTAGTTACATGCACATCTACCCTTATTCCACCTTTAGCACCTTCTACACTGTAGTTACATGCTCATCTACCCTTATTCCACCTTTAGCACCTTCTACACTGTAGTTACATGCACATCTACCCTTATTCCACCTTTAGGACCTTCTACACTGTAGTTACCTGCACATCTACCCTTATTCCACCTTTAGGACCTTCTACACTGCAGTTACCTGCACATCTACCCTTATTCCACCTTTAGCACCTTCTACACTGTAGTTACATGCACATCTACACTTATTCCACCTTTAGGACCTTCTACACTGTAGTTACATGCACATCTATACTTATTCCATCTTTTGCTAGGCTGCCACATAGGAGATAAAAACCTCACGTTCATGATCGTGCCCTTTTAACCATTATTAACATAAGGGCTTTTTTCACTGAAAACAGGTGAAATTATTTCAGAGTGGTTGACAAAATTTGTGCCCCCCCCCATAGTCAAGGGGCTGATAAGAAATTCTCGGGAGCATAACCCTGGTTGCTAGGGACATGGCAAAGGGTCAAATTATATAGGCAATGTACTAGAAAAAGTAACCTTTTTGCTCTTCTCTTTTCTAATATTGGGATTAGAAAAGTATGTGATGCAAACTTTAAATATCTTTCAGATTTTGTAATGTGTTTTGCTGTGGGATGTCTAGATCTTTGCTGGTTTTAACACCTTTTTATTGTACATTTCCTATTTAAAATTACCCTTCATGAGGATTCTTATCGGTGGTCAGATAAGGCTGATAAGGGCTGCGCTGGTTACTATGACGTCACTGCTGCTCCCTAGAATGGTCACTCCCTAATGACTGTGTTTACAGTGTCCTACAGGTGAATGCAGCCCCAGGCTAGGTAGGACTGCAGGCACGTCTGTTTATGATTTATTTACATCCATGGTCCTGGGGCAATGTCTGTCACAGGTAGTGTAATTATAACCTTAATTACATTTAGCACTGATAGTTAGCACTGTGAATTATGTATAGGCTCATGTGCTTTGTGCACCAGTATGTATGTATTTGGTGTACTTTAGAATATTATTCTCTACCGCATGTGAAGCTTGCGCTTGTGAGAAGTATAGAAATTTTGTGAATTTATATTTTCATAGTCATGATGAACACTGAAGATGGTCCGTATATATGTTTAAATGACTCCAGATAGGTAGTACAACCTCTTAACTTATTGTCTGAGTGTTTTTATGGGTATATGATGGTGTATTGCTGAGCTGTGGCCATTCTCGTAAAGGTTGATGAGACATGAGGCGTAAGTGAATTTCGTTGAATTTATAAGTCTCAATGCAGGCGCAGAAGACACAGTACTGGTATTATATAGCAGGCAAACTGCCATTGTTATATAAAGTACACATATTGGAGACAATGGAGAGCTATTATAATGATTGTATAAGTGTTTATTACTGAGCTAGGCTAAAGTTAGGAAATTGGAGAAATAATTCCTAATTTTTCAGCATTTCCAATATTTTCATCGATGCGTCATTTCAAGAGTTTCCGACTCTTACTTGAGCCTTTTGGTATACATAAAGATTTATATTGTACCAGTTCGTACACAGAATTTGGTGCAGCTAGCTCTATATTTAGTAGTTATAATCATGCTGCAACTGTTTCCGTTCACTCACGCCTCATGTTTTGGGAAGGTTTTACTGTGTCTGTGATAAAAACTGACATGTTAGGAGTTGAATCCTTGAATGAAACTTCTTAATAAGCCAAGATATAGGGCTATCAATAAAAAATAATGTTATTAAGAAAATACTGAGTTTGTTAATTCCAGACCCAGGCCCCCCCTGTCCAGTAATTCTTGGAATGACCCATATATATATATATATATATATATATATATATATATATATATATATATATATATATATATATATATATATATATAAAGCATCATCCCGACCCTCCGGGAGTTTATGTTTCAACCAGTAGGGTCGGCATGATGCACCAATGAAGTGTGGGCGAGATTACTCGCCAGCACTTCATTGGAGCATCATGCTGACCAATTTGCATAATCACTCCTGCATCAGCTGCCTTGAAGTGTTAATTATATAGTTCCACATTTACCCACCAGGTGCCGCGTACAGTCCAGGAGTGTGAATGGGACCGTACAATAGAGTATGTCTACGTGGAACCAAAACAAGGCAGCCGCCAGATGTACGGCCGCTATAAGGAGGTACCGAAGTATGAGAAGAACTGCTATCCTAAAACTGTGTTTGATACCAAGACAAAATATCGCAGCAAGTACGTATTACCCATAAGGGGCCAAGGATAAATGACGTCATGCCAAATTTTTGAACATGTTTTTTTTTTGCCAATTCTACAATGATGAAGGTATATTGAGATTTAATTCTGTCATGCTGGGCCTGACCGCCCCCCCCCCCCCTCCATCCAGCATGACTTCATTTGTGGATGTCCCCCAAAACTGTCTTTGATACCAAGACCTAGTATAGCAGCAAATATGTAAGGGGCCATCCATGAATGACGTCATGTCATATTTGACCATTTTTGACCCCCTCCCCCTCATTCTTTTTGGCAATTCTACAATGATGAAGGTATATTGAGATTTAATTCTGTCATGCTGGGCCTGCATCCCCCTCCTCCAGGATGATGTAATTTGTGGATGGCCCCTAAAACCGAGTATTGCAGCAAGTGTGTTACCGTAAAACAGTTTGTGACACAAGTATTTACCATTTAAGAGCTGATGATGCAGGAGTGCATCATGCCCAATGGTCGTCATGATGCACCAATGAAGTGCTGGCAGCAGTCTCACCAGCACTTCACTGGAGCATCATGTCGACCCTCCGGTGTTGTACATAAACTCCTGGAGGTTCGTCATGATGCACCAATGAAGTGCTGGGTTGCAGTCTTGCCAGCACTTGATTGGTGCATCATGACAACCAACGGGCATGATGCGTTGATTAATAATGAATGGAAGGGCTGATGGCAGTAAATTTACATGTGATTGATTATTAAAACACTGTCAAAAATTACCACCACCCCCCCTGAACACACACCCACCTGTGCCTGGGCATTTCCTTTAACTCAGGGTGTGTCTTACTCTTAATCTGCACCTTATACATTACCTTTAACTCAGGGTGCGTCTTACTCTTAATCTGCACCTTAAACATTACCCTTTACCTCAGGATGTGTCTTACTCTTAATCTGCCCCTTATACATTACCCTTTAACTCAGGGTGTGTCTTACTCTTAACCTGCCCCTTATACATTACCCTTTAACTCAGGGTGTGTCTTACTCTTAATCTGCACCTTAAACATTACCCTTTACCTCAGGATGTGTCTTACTCTTAATCTGCCCCTTATACATTACCCTTTACCTCAGGATGTGTCTTACTCTTAATCTGCCCCTTATACATTACCCTTTAACTCAGGGTGTGTCTTACTCTTAATCTGCACCTTAAACATTACCCTTTACCTCAGGATGTGTCTTACTCTTAATCTGCCCCTTATACATTACCCTTTAACTCAGAGTGTGTCTTACTCTTAATCTGCCCCTTATACATTACCCTTTACCTCAGGATGTGTCTTACTCTTAATCTGCACCTTATACATTACCCTTTACTTCAGGGTGCATCTTACTCTTAATCTGCCCCTTATACATTACCCTTTAACTCAGGGTGCGTCTTACTCTTAATCTGCCCCTTATACATTACCCTTTAACTCAGAGTGTGTCTTACTCTTAATCTGCACCTTATACATTACCCTTTACCTCAGGGTGTGTCTAACTCTTAATCTGCACCTTATACATTACCCTTTACCTCAGGATGTGTCTTACTCTTAATCTGTCCCTTATACATTACCCTTTACCTCAGAGTGCGTCTTACTCTTAATCTGTCCCTTATACATTACCCTTTAACTCAGGGTGCGTCTTACTCTTAATCTGCCCCTTATACATTACCCTTTACCTCAGGATGTGTCTTACTCTTAATCTGCCCCTTATACATTACCCTTTAACTCAGAGTGTGTCTTAATCTTAATCTGCACCTTATACATTACCCTTTACCTCAGGGTGCCACTTACTCTTAATCTGCCCCTTATACATTACCCTTTACCTCAGGGTGTGTCTTACTCTTAATCTGCACCTTATAGATTACCCTTTACCTCAGGGTGTGTCTAACTCTTAATCTGCACCTTAAACATTACCCTTTACCTCAGGATGTGTCTTACTCTTAATCTGCCCCTTATACATTACCCTTTAACTCAGAGTGTGTCTTACTCTTAATCTGCCCCTTATACATTACCCTTTACATCAGGATGTGTCTTACTCTTAATCTGCACCTTATACATTACCCTTTACTTCAGGGTGCATCTTACTCTTAATCTGCCCCTTATACATTACCCTTTAACTCAGGGTGCGTCTTACTCTTAATCTGCCCCTTATACATTACCCTTTAACTCAGAGTGTGTCTTACTCTTAATCTGCCCCTTATACATTACCCTTTAACTCAGGGTGCGTCTTACTCTTAATCTGCCCCTTATACATTACCCTCTAACTCAGCCAAACCTCCGGGAGTGTATCAACCCTGTAGGATTGGCATGATGCATGAATGTACTCCTGGCGAGTTACTCGCCAGGGCTGCATTGATGCATCATGACAGACAATGGGTATGATGCATTGATGCATCAGCGGCATTTAAAGAGTTTAATACGGCACCAAGATGGCACTCAATAACTGAGATTGAAATATTATGGTCGTTGATATAGACATCTCCTTCCCTGAACTTTGAATAAGGCACAGGCAATAACGGATCTGCACTGTTTATTATAACAATGAGGGGCAAAAAGAACTGTTTGAGTTTCGGAAGGACTACTAAACAAATTTGAACAATTACAAACGATTGTGGGTATTGCTGAATTTAGTCTTTGTTTGTAGAAGAAGGCCATAAAAACCTGTAGGCACCTTTATTTTTTTAGAATGGAAAATGGTATATCAGTGATAAAGTAAAAAAAGGAGTGTGTGAGTGGGAAATATTAGTAACCTTATGAAATATCGCGAAAAGTTTCATTTCCATTTAATCTGATTAGAGCAGTGCCTGTGAATAGATAATTAAGTCACTTGCAGGAGATGTTTATACATCAGGGGCAAACTGGAATACACTGTAAAAGAAAAAGTCAAAATAACAGTGAAATCCTTGTCCCAAAGTTTGACAGAGATCCATTGTTATTTTCACAGAGATTACTTGTACCACATTGTCTAGTCTACTGAATCATTGTAGAAACTACACTGCTTCACTGCAATGCTATAGCATTGGTGTATTGTCCAGTTTTAAGAGGAGCCCTGGTAGATTCAACAGTTATTTCTCACAGTGTATGTACTGCATATATTGACCCAGCCATAGGGCTGAGTGAATGGCCAGTTTTTTTTAAGGGGCTTGCTGTTTTTTTTTGTTTTTATTTTTTTTTTTTTGGGGGGGGACATCAGACCCGTCTTGGGGTGGGGGGGGGCAAAAAATTCAACCTTTTGTAGTGAAAAAAGCCTATACACTACTAAAGAATAAAATTGGGACTGAAAATGTTCAGACCCTCGGGGGTGGAATTTTTGCAGTGCTTGCATGGTATTTCACCACCACCACCCTGTTGTTAAAGAAATGACCACTCCCTATAAAAGCTCGATGCAGTAAGTTGGGAACCTGAGTGTTTTTTCAGGTTTGGAGGCAGCTGTTCATGTAAACTGTTTGTATTCAAGGGACATTTTTTTTCGCATATGCTGCAGAAGACAGGTCTGGTGTATGATTCTATCTCAAAGATCATAACAAAATATGAAAATAGAACTATTTTCCATGCATTATTCCCTCATAATACATGTCAGAGGAAGGAAATTGCCCTCGGTAGGTCCCATACTGTGGCATACCAGCTGACAAATTACCATGCTCATAAATGTCTTTTTCAAGTTGATAACATCTGAAGACCTGAACAATATTTTTGGCTCAGCTACAGCAATTCAGGAAAAACTAAGTTTTAGGTTCCCAACTTGCTGCAATGAGCTATAACAGGAAGATGATGATGAATGATGTATTTTTTGTGTTACTAGGTACGTTAAGAAGCAGCGTATTGGCTCATCCGGAGGCTTTGAGGCGTGTCGCGGACCCCTTAACTCATACACCGCTAAGAAATCTGGAGTGGACGACTGGGACTGTCACAATAACTGTTACATAAAGAAGGACAAATCTGGCAGTAAGTGTGAAAATACATATAGCATTGCACCTAAATTATCCTCAACTTCTGTGGTTATGGGTTTTGATACTCATTTGACTGTCAAATGCCTCAATAATTCTGACTCTATAAAGAATTCTCTATTTACTTGACTCCCTCCTTTCCAAAATCCTGGATCAGCCACTGTACCTGGCTTCTCCTATGCGATGGCAAATCTGCCACCATTTGGAGGAGGTATGACTCTAGTCTATGCAAAAAGGTTTTTCCCCGTGCAAGCCATTCGGTCCTGCAGATCTAACTGTTCTGTAGGACCAGATTGATTTTGGCAGGACTGAATACCTCAAGATTATAGTTGTCAGCAAAGATGCAATGAATAAAGAAACAGAATGAACTCACTACCATCAAACCATCAAATCATTAAACCTTAACAAACAGCAATACCTTTTGGCAGCGATTTTGCCGGCAAAAAGCCGGTGTCCGACAAGTTTTCATATTGACTGCGACTCTGAGGAAACAAAATGTCATCAAGGAACGTGAACAGGTTTTTATGGGGTCCACTTTAAAGCAGATACCTGTATTTGTAACTCTGTAAAAGGGATGGATCTTTTCTGAAAGGCATCTTTAGTCCATTAATACATTACAGACAAAGAGGAGCCATAGGCACATATATATCCACGAACAGTTGATAAAAGGATATATGAAATAAAACAGTCGGATGCCAAGCAGACAGCAATAGAAGTGAAAAATGACAAGGATAGAAAACAACATTCTGGTATAAAGTTCATACTATAGGTGGTGGGTCATGCTCCATTTTATCACCTTTTAACATAATATGATAATAAATTCCTTCTTTGTTTTCAAATAAAAGAAAGATTTTATGACCAAGCATGGACCTGGCATGAAAGGAAACAGTAATTTAGATGGTCATGATATTTCAATGACATACAAAACATACAAGCAGAGTAGATACATTGTCATTCTCATTGTGAAGATGGGCAACATTGCGGCCTTATTAATTTTGTCAATAACATTTCACTAAACTGTGCTTTGTTATCTTTTTATGTCAACTCCCAACCATTTAAGGTATTCACAGAAATCTATTTAAGTTGGTTCCACTCTGTAGCACCAGGTGGCAGATAGGTGCTGCAAATCAGAAACCATGCATGGAGAAGGCTCCAGACCCAAAACTCTACAGGGTAAATGATCCAATTTAAAGATGTTGGCATCAATTTTGCTTAAAATGGGCATTTGCTTGTTTAGCAATTACTCTCAGGTGTTACTCCGGTTAGTTATGTGTTTATTTTCTACCTTTTTTCTGCTTTCAGTGATTACCAGAGGGTTTTAGTCGTGTCAATATGAAGTGTCTATTTTCTCCTTTTTTCTACTTTCTACAGGTGGTATAGGGCCACCCTTAAAAATATGTTTGTTTCCTGTCCAGAGGATGGGATTTTTCAAGCCCATGAGGGAGGGAGGGAAAAATCTTCTTTAGGAAAGTATTTTTATTTGTCATGAACATCATAAGCGGGGACATCATGAATTTGTCATTACGTTTTAAGATTTTGTGATTGGAAATCTAGATTCTTGTGCTAATGGACCAAAAAAATAAATTTCTTTTCAGAACTCAGGAAAAGATTTTCCCATTCTCACAAAAAAGTCCACCAGGCCTCTGGACAGGAAACGGACACATTTTTAAGGGTGGCCTGATATGTCTGTTTTCTACTCTTAGTGATTACTCACGAGTGTTATAATTAATGTGTCTATTTTCTACTTTCAGTACTTTCAGCGATGACTCGCGGGTGTTATAATATTTCTATTTTCTACTTTCAGCGATTACTCGGGGGTGTTATGATATGTCTATTTTCTACATTCAGCGTTTCCTTGCAAGTGTAAAATGTGTCCATTTTCTACTTTCAGCGATAACCCGCGGTTGTTACTCGGGTCAGTACAAGGTGAACCCTGAGCTACTCGGCTGCCACTACCAAGGTGACAACAAACAGGATCTGTACTGTTTCTGTAAGGGGGACCACTGTAATGGCGGCGGAGTGTCGGAACCAGAGCCACAACACTCTTATGAATACTAGACCATTACCGCCTAACGTCCCAGACATGCAAAAGGGTGTTTTATATGCAAAGACTAGTGCAAAACACAAACAAAAACACAAGGAACTTTGATTAGAACAAGGAATTTCTGAATCTCTGACACCAAGGTCCTCTGGGAGATCAAGCCTAAGCCTAAAAGAGCCGGAACTATGTAGGCCAGACTCCACTCCAGAGGCACTCATGTCTCTGCTACCCTGGAACACAGTAATCTCTTTTCATTCTGATTCATTTCACACGTTTGGCAAGAAGATTCTGTAATCAATTCATGTATAATACACGCAAGATTTTAAACTCAGTAAATCAAAAAAAAAGATTGCTACCTGACTGGAGTTCTCACTCATTTGGTAATAGCCTTTATTCCATCACAGGCACTCAGTTGCCACAAGGACTCTGAATTACCATTGGTTTTAAATTAATCTCCAAAACATCTCTAACTAGTTCCTCGGATATCAATTTTCTCTCTCATGGTATACAACGTAAGCAATTTTGATTGTGGAAATCACCTTGGGGGTCAAAGGTCGGTTGTCTCTTATAAGAAATAATATTGAACAGAGAAGCCTAATTATCGATCTGGTATTGACGCCAAGTTAACTGGTCTTACGGCCAGTCACAACAGGAACCTTGATTATCACCAAGCCAGCCGAACATTCCTGCTGATGCAGATATTGGCACCTTATTTATCAGCACTGATTTATTTGAATGTTAAATGACTTTCACATCCAGTATGAGTTGGTTTACCTGACATAGCTACAATGCCGATATGAATTTACCAGGAATTAACCTATTAAAGGCCACTGATGCATTAAGGCCCATTTGTCGTCATCATGCAACAATGCCAGCACTTCATTGGTGCACCATGCTGACCCTCCAGGAGTGTCAGCATCAACCCTGTAGGGTCGGCATGATGCTCTAATGAAGTGCTAGTGAGCAGTCTTGCCAGCACTTCATTGGTGCATCATGACGACCAATGGGCATGATGCACTCCTGCATTATAGTGGTACTTAAAAGGTGATAAAATGAAGCACTCCTGCATTAACGACCTTTAAAGGGTTAATGTTGTATGGTTGCACTATGATGTCAACTGCCTTCGGGCTAATGATAGGTAACTAATATTTTAGTAATGGTCCATCTTGCAGTCTTAAGGTGGGTCGCTACCGTTGAATCAAAGATCCTAGATTCTCTTCATTTTTCTCCCAGAGTTACAAAACATCATCTAGAATAAGAATATGAAAAGAAAAGAAGGGGGTCCAGAGATACTTTTTTTTCTACAGATTTTTGAAAAAGTAAACGTATTTCCATTTTCACCTAAAGAAATCAGAAGAAATGGAATAAGATTTAAGAATTCTTTCTCCAACAACTATCAAATGCAAAAATATGAAAGGTCACAAGATGAACGTTCTAATTTATCAAGCATTTATCTTTTTTCCCCAATTACAAGGAATTATGGATAATTTTCTCATATTTTGTCAAAAAGGAGGATAAATTTCCTAACTTTTTATGAGATAAATGATTAGATCATCCTTTTCTAGACACTAGATTTTTCTTAAAACTTTCTGAAATATTCTTTAGATAATTTGCTTTTAAATAGGAGTAATTTTGATATGGGGTCCCATGCATAATTTTATACTTTTGGTCATTTGAAATAAAAAAAAAAATATTTGAAAAATTAACTAAAACCCATATTCAAAGCACTGCATGATGGATAAAATATATGAATCCTTGGAAAACATTGTTTTATTATATGCCCTCAATCTTTTATCACGATTAAAGCATTGTCTAGGTAATATGAAGGGTATAATTGTAAGGTCTAAAAGAATGTTGAAGAATGAAGAAAATAATTCAGATGTAAATATGCCAAATTTTGATCAGTTTTGATCAATATCCCGCCAAAAAAAATTCTAGACACTTAGTGCATTTTTAGGTATGTGCCTACCAAAAATGACCTCATTTTGAAGAAGAAAAAGCCTATATGTGCAGAAACCTGTGCAGTAGGCTCAGATTCAACGGTGCGACCCACCTTAAGGGCCGACTCATGCATTGCTGTAACTTGTATGATGCATCTAAGGAAAGGGATAATGTTTTCTGATGATAGGTCTGAAAGAGAAATGGATATAGGTGCTTTGTATATCCTTTAGACATTAAGGCATGGTGCCAATAAATTACTAAATTATTGATTCTGTCATATAAATCCACACAATACAGAGGGCATCATGATATGAGGAATAAAAGTATACATATCTATTATTTTTGTTACACTATATATATACACTTAAACTGAATTGAGATGTATCTATTCCTATCAACCCCTTAATTAATGGCCGCTGATGCATTAATGCATCATACCGACCCTACGGGGATGATATGTCCCTGGATGACCATGATCCATTCCTGCATCAGCGGCCCTTAAAGGGTTAATTCATAACTCTACTTATCATTGCTACAATGTAAGCAGTCTAGAGATGAGGTCCTAATAGAATAAATCATTAAGAATTATGTGAGCTTATTTATTGCCCCCTTCCTTTCAGAAAATTTGGACGTATTTGCCTATTCGAGCAATTGATTTGATTTTGTTATTGTAGAATTACAGAATAATGTTCTATGTACTGGGGGCTTTTTCTGTGAATTGAATAATGGCCCTTTCAATGCCTTGAAATGTGTCTTAAATATTCAATACCATGCTGTGTTTTGGTCCCCAGATTGAACATTAAAGCCATATATTTAAAAGTGAATGCAGTTTGTTGTTACATTGGTAATATGATCTTACCAAATGTAACAGAGTAAGTGTAAAAGAAAATACCTACTCCAGAGCACATTGTCCTTTCAATACACATCAAGGAAAACAATTGTGGTGAACTTCCAGGACTCAAACCTGTGACCCCTAGACTGCAAGGTTGATGCTCTACCACTGACCCCAAGCCCTCACCTGCCATCCTAAATCAGCCAACCACACCGGATTGATATGATACACATTAGGGGACAGTGTTTACCCGGCAACCCTCCCCTAGCGATGGGTCTACCAGATATGGGGGATCACGCCCCCACACAATTTTAAAACCTCATTCACCTCATTCACTTGGGGGAAAGAAAGGTCCTTTCAAAAACCTAAGTTAATGCCAAGTAATTTTCAAACCTTTTGTCTAAAATAGAATATGTTGCTCTGGAGTGGGTCTTTTAGTGAAGACAGATTGCTTCTTAAAAAGGAGTTAAAATGATAGACTCCATTGTCATGTACCATCTGTCACAGCCTGCTGTCAGCAGGTGACAGCAGTCTGACAGTGTGTGACAGCATGCGGTAGTGGTAGCGCTTGGTCCAACTGTCAACCTGAGTGCCAAATGGAAACTCATAAACAAACTTTAACAAAACGGTCTGGGGCTTATTATTTACATTTATAGAGGTAATGAATGAGGCTCTAAATGAAACCAGATTTAGGATTTCATGGATCATGGGACAGAAATCATTAATGTATGTTTCAGGCCATTATACCTGAAAATACCAAAAACCAGGCAGGCCCTAGTATTTTACTTCTATCATGCCAACCCTCCAAGAGCAGTATCAACCCTGTAGGGTTGTCATGATGCATGAATGCAGCCTGGGTAAGTAACTTGCCTGGGCTGCATTCATGCATCATGACAGCCAATTTTCATGATGTATCAATGTATCAGCGGTGCTTTAAAGGCTAAGGACCACACATCACAAGGCCCTTTCCAACTGCAAGTCACATTACCTTGCCATATGTCACATTGGCATGAAGCATTTACTGTACCACATTGTTATTTGTACCAGGGACTAAAAAACCTGAGGTTCACTGAGGTCACAAGGTCACACACTGAGCTGCTCACTGCTGATTGGCTGCTCTGTGCGGCACTGAGCTGCGGCACTCTAGTAACCAATAATCCAGGTTCCAAAAATGCCGCTACACACCGCACAATGGCATACTGCAACATACTGCGTCAGGAGGCTATTGCGATAAGATTTGGAACTGGTTCTGTCCGAGGTGCTATTCCCAAAACGGGACTCACTCACCTCAGGGAATTGATTACCTCGTGTGTTGCAAAAAGGAAATCGGTCAGAGGAGTGGTATAGGAGTGGTCCAGAGTCGGGGTGTAATTCTCAAGTAGGAACCAATTCTCTAGGGAAGCCGATTCTCAGAATGGGGAAGAGCGGAGAATTGGAAGATCAAATAGCTACAGTGAGAATTTGCTTCCAATTCTTTTCGCAACAGCCTCCTGATATGAACACCATCGCTGCCTGGTGCTGCATGGTAAAATACCACACTGGTGTGAAAGGGCCTTCATACTACATTGGTTTTATTCACCATCTGTATCAGGAGTGCACTCACACATCCATGTCATTATGTGTCCTTACCCTTTAAGGGCTGCTAATGTAGGGGTGCATCATGCCCATTGGTCGTCATGATGCACCAATGAAGTGCTGGCGAGTGTGCCTGCCAGCACTTCATTGGAGCATCATGCCGACCTCCCAGGAGTATATGTATTTACCCTGTGGGGTCGGCATGATGCTCCAATGAAGTGCTGGCAAGTCTCCTCCCCAGCACTTCATTGGTGCATCATAACGACCAATGGGCATGATGCATTAGTGCATCAGCGGCTCTTAAAAGTTATATTCACCACCTGGTTCCCCCTACTCACCCCTCACCTGTCCAACATAGCTTGGCGCTATGTTTCTGGCACCCTCCATACCTGACCAGTCCACCTGGCAGACCCTACCCCATCTTCTCCATACACAAATATACCCACATGCCATAGTCCTAATAAAGGCCAAATAATGGGATATGTTTGTGTTACATAGGAATACTCTAGGGTTGGCCATTGCTAACTCCATCAAAGAGTTGGCACCAATTATTAGGGATTATAATTATTGCTTTAGATTGCCCTGTTTTTAAATTTTACATTTTAATTTATTTATTCATTTCATTTTTAAGATAATCAGAAGTTCAAAAATGACCCATTGGCCCTCATGATGCGTGAATGCCACCAATGCTACATTCATGCATCATCATGCCAATATAACTGCTAACAGGTTGCGACACTCCCAGAGGGTCAGTATGATGCTCCAATAAAGTGCTGGTGAGCAGTCTCCCAAGCACTTCATTGGTGCATCATTCCAACCTATGGGCATGATGCTCTCCTGCATCAGCAGCCATGAAAGGGTTAAGAGTTGTTCTTTCCACATACCATGAAACAATCTATCACTAGGTGTGTCCTAATGATGATGTGTCTATATAAAGCCATGTCACACCTGTCTGTGGCTATCCTGTCTGAGTGCTGACCAGTGCCATATCTGACCACTGTAACCAGTACCCACCTGTAGACTCCATCACCACCATGTTACTGACATGTCTCCTAGCCTGCTACCTGGGGGTGTGTCTGGGTAGTGGTGGCCATGGATCGTATGGCTATCACAAACCTGAAGGTGGGTATAAACCTGGGGGTGTGTCTGGGTAGTGGTGGTCATGGATCATATGGTTATCACAAACCTGAAGGTGGGTATAAACCTGGGTGTGTGTCTGGGTAGTGGTGGCCATGGATCGTATGGCTATCACAAACCTGAAGGTGGATATAAACCTGGGGGTGTGTCTGGGTAGTGGTGGCCTTGGATCGTATGGCTATCACAAACCTGAAGGTGGGTATAAACCTGGGTGTGTGTCTGGGTAGTGGTGGCCATGGATCGTATGGCTATCACAAACCTGAAGGTGGATATAAACCTGGGTGTGTGTCTGGGTAGTGGTGGCCATGGATCGTATGGCTATCACAAACCTGAAGGTGGGTATACACCTGGGGATGTGTCTGGGTAGTGGTGGCCTTGGATCGTATGGCTATCACAAACCTGAAGGTGGATATAAACCTGGGAGTGTATCTGGGTAGTGGTGGTCATGGATCGTATGGCTATCACAAACCTGAAGGTGGATATAAACCTGGGGGTGTGTCTGGGTAGTGGTGGCCATGGATCATATGGTTATCACAAACCTGAAGGTGGATATAAACCTGGGGGTGTGTCTGGGTAGTGGTGGCCTTGGATCGTATGGTTATCACAAACCTGAAGGTGGGTATAAACCTGGGTGTGTGTCTGGGTAGTGGTGGCCATGGATCGTATGGCTATCACAAACCTGAAGGTGGGTATAAACCTGGGGGTGTGTCTGGGTAGTGGTGGCCATGGATCGTATGGCTATCACAAACCTGAAGGTGGGTATAAACCTGGGGGTGTGTCTGGGTAGTGGTGGCCTTGGGTCATATGGCTATCACAAACCTGAAGGTGGGTATAAACCTGGGGGTGTGTCTGGGTAGTGGTGGCCTTGGATCATATGGCTATCACAAACCTGAAGGTGGGTATATAAACCCTCAAACAGCCGCTGATGCAGGAGTGCATCATAGGGGAGCGCATCGTCATGATGCTCCAATGAAGTGCTGGAGAGCCTGCTCCTGAGCACTTCATTGGAGCATCATGCCGACCGTACGATGTTGATACATTTCCTCCCCAAGGGTCAGCATGATGCACCAATGAAGTGCTGGCAAGCAGTCTCGCCAGGACTTCATTGGTGCATCATGACGACCAATGAGCATGATGCATCCACGCATAAGCGGCTTTTAATGGGTTGGCCTCTTTTTTTCCCTTGTCTTTTTAATTTTGCATAAATTTCTCATAGTCAATGCTACTTACTGATCCTCAGCTATTAAATTAAAAAAGTCCAAAAGGTTTTCTTCAACATTTTCTCTTTTATAATCGAAATGCATAGCTTGTGATAGTCAGAATTGTTTCATTTTCAAAGTTTCACTTTCAAACGGCATAAAAAAGCCACAATAACCATGATTCAAATTGTTTAATAAGATGAATTGTTAATTCACCACAAAAATTATCAACTTATCAATTCATCAGAAATTTTTCTTTCTTTCGTACTTGTACATTCTGAGAACTAGGTGTTCCTTTGACATGTACATTTTGTTTAATTTTCCTGAAATTAGAGAATACTTTCAGTGGTGCATGAAGGATGATTTTATGTAAGTTTCTCACATGACATTACAGTACACTGCTTCATGTGTGAGTACCGTCCTCCTAAGACGTACACCGTCAAAGTACCCCGCCAGGAGCCCCACCAAGTAAAGGTAGGCATTCAGGTTTAACCCTTTAAAGGCTGCTGATGCAGGAGTGCATCAATTCCATTGGTCGTCATGATGCACCAATGGAGTGCTCGCCAGCACCTCATTAGAGGTTCATACATATATAATCCCAGAGGGTCGTCATGATGCACCAATGAAGTGCTGGTGAGCAGTCTCACCAGCACTTCATTGGTGCATCATGACGACCAATGGGCATGATGCATTAATGCATCAGCGGCCCTTAAAGGGTTAAATATTAGATTTATAACCATGAGATCAGCAGTATTTGTGACATAACCACACATTTCTCTTTTTGTTTTGTTTAAAATGGTAATACACTAAATTTATGTTTTTACAATATGCCTCTTTTCACTACTTAACTCAGATCTTGGAAAATGGAAATCTGTATTTGTGATTGCTATGTAAGCCGATGACATTAACAATGATACTCATCAAAATCTTCCTCACTCGATGTGAAGCCACAAAAAGGTATTGAAAAGGATTCCATATCTAATTTTTGTACAGTCTATCTACAAAAGTAACTTTTAATGAAACAGGTGCCAAAGACAACCTACGAGTGCAAGGAGGAAAAGGTTTTCACTGGTAACAAATACGTAGAGGACAAGAAGGAAGATAGCTACGGGTATGACGATCATCACACTGGTTACAGTGACCATGATACCGGTTATGGTGACCATGGCAAAGGATACGGCGACCATGGTGCAGGCTATCGTAACCATGGCAACAGGTATGGTGACCATGGCAAGGAGTACGGTGACCATGGAAAAGGATGGGGTAACTATGGCAACCACTATGGTAGCCATGAAAACACTCATGGTCATGGTTATGGTTACACTAGTCATAGTTACGGTCACCAGGGTTACGGTTATGGCCATGGTTATGGATACGGTCAGCGCCATAGTTATGGACACTATGAGCCACAATACAAGACGGTAAAACGCTGCTCTCCAAAGGTAAGATGTACAGTTTCAGAATTCACCAGTATCAAAATGAATTGACTAGGATCAACTTGAGTGTAGAATCAAATAATTTTTTGTGAGATTAATGTTAGTCTATATTTTATGTTTGAATAGGGAAATAAGACATTTCTTTTTTTTTTCAATTCCACCTTCATAGACAAATTGGTAGTGCTTCAAGATGTTTATACATCAATTTTCCAATTTAGCTTTCAAAAGACATAAATTTGTACTAGTACCTTGTCACCCTAAAACCTAAAATACTACTGGCAAATTCTTCCTATCTTTTTTTATTCTATTTAATTGTAGAATTTTCATGAAAAATGTAATAATCTATATGTTTTATAACCTTATACAGCAAAGCTATAAGACAAAGACAAAGTACCGTACAGTATATGACAAGGTGACAAAGACGGGTTCGGCCGGCGGGTTTGATGCCTGTATGGGTCCAATAACCGCTGAGTCAGCTAAACGGGACGGAGTGGACGACTGGAAGTGTCACAGTAGTTGTTACACCAGGGTGGACAAGGATGGCAGTAAGTATAGGGTTAAATTAACCCTTTAAACCCTACCAGCGCCTGCGGCGCTGCTCGCAGGAAAAGAAGTGGCGCCACCACGCGCCAAAAGCATTGCAACTCCTACTGTTGTAACTCTGTGCTGGCACACAACTTCTACTGTTTTCTAATTTCCTGGGTCAGTTTCGCTGGTTGCTGTCAGATAGAGTATTGAGTGGCCAACTACGGGAACATCCAACGTCAAAGGCGACAACTTCCGTGGTAGCCGTTTTATATAAGTAGTGCAAAAAGTGTATTAAAACTTAAGGCCCGCTGATGCATTAGACTAATAGTCACAGATCGTCGTCAAATAGCTGGTCAGAGGGCTCCAAAAGATATTTTGCACCATGGTTCAATCCTTTTGTGTGCATAAGGTACATATGCTGAGCTGTGGTGCTCATACAATGAGGAAGGTTAAATATATATATATATATATATATATATATATATATATATATATATATATATATATATATCAAAGTGTACCCACAGTACAATGCACAATTACATGGTTGTAGACGTGTCCATGCACTTTATGTTTCATGCCATAACTCAGAGTAGCTGTAATTAGACAGATGAATGTAACTAACATGGATTGTTCTTTTAATATCAAGGTATAAATATCATTATAATGGCTGTACCTCAATATGAAGCAACTTGTAATATGACTGTATGTATGGTCATAGACGTGTCCAGTCATAGACGTGTCCTTGCAATTCTATTCAGTGTCATAGCTCAGAGGTGCAGTGAGACAGAATAACTACACTTACATGTGTTGTTCCTCTCATATCAAGGTACAATTAACATATAATGAACATAGACAGATATCAATAATCTTACAGTAGAGATGCATGTGTCCACACATTTATTTTTCATGCATAGTTTAGAGGTACAATGAGACAGAATAACAACACTGATATGCAATGTTCCTTTCATATCAGGGTACAATTAGTGCATAATGAGGATAGTTAAATATAGAGGACCTGCCAGCATGGCTGTATGTGTGGTTGTGTGGTTGTGTGACATCTCCACACCTAAACTAACCCAAAAACAAATGATGGCCTGTGTAGAGTAGAAGAATGCAGCCATCTTAATTCTTTCTTCTGTGTTATAAAGGTAAGCACTATGTCGCAGCATGGTATAATCAACTAACCCATGTGATGCATTTATATAGTGTAAGGGGGCTCCCTGTGAGAGTTACACAATTGGAGAAAGTTACTTAATTAGTGCTTACATGAGGCTGTCTATGGATCCCCAATTGTTATGAAAATACTCTTTACCATACAGGGGGTTCTCCAAATCGAATAGAAAAGCATTAAGGTCCTTAATTTTCTTTATGCAGCATGTTGAAAAAAAGACTTCACTTTTTCCCTCAGAAAATCATGATATTTTGCAATTCTAAAGGTTGTAGCTCACTTGTTATGTGTCACAGATAGGCAAAACCCTGGTTCCCCTTCAAGCCCTGAGCGTTCACTACGAGAATATATAAAGAACACAACTTCAACTCTTATTTTGAAAGATCTATTGAAGGGGAGGCAAAGGCAACACATTTGACGTTTGGTTACTATTGGTCATTAATGCATCATGCCCATTGGTTGGCATGATGCACCAATGAAGCGCTGGCAAGTCTGCTCGACAGCGCTTCATTGGTGCATCATGATAACCAATAGGCATGATGCACTCCTGTATCAGCAGCCCTTTAATAAAGGGTTGTAAAAGATCCAACTATTTCTTAAATTGTTCTTTTTATAAATACCCTAACTTTGTTTTTATTGATACCCCCTAGACGTGTCGCGGGGTTGTTACAAGGATGAGTTTGGCCTGGACCCACACAGCATCAAGCCACAGAGTGTGAACGGGATGACCTACACCTTCTGTACAGGAAACCACTGTAATGGTGACAAGGTGGAGCCACACAAAACTGAGGATCCCGAGTGGCTAGGCAAGACACCTAACAACAACAACGGCCCCAAACCTGTATACTGAAGCATCAACACCCAATTACAGCAATAGCAGCATCACTACATACAGAGGATAACCCTTTAAAGGCCGCTGATGCAGGAGTGCATCATGCACATTGGTCGTCATGATGCACTAATGAAGTGCTGGTAAGACTGCTCGCCAGCACTTCATTGGGGCATCATGCCGACCCTACAGGGTTGATACATATACTTCCGGAGGGTCCGCATGATGCCCAATGGGCTTGTTGCATTAATACATCAGCGGCCCTTAAAAGCGTATACATTGGTTAATACCACTATGTGAGTTTATGATGGTTTTATCAAAAGTAAGGAGAGTGACCATTCACTGCTCCATGATTGATCAGGGGTTTCATTTCCATAAATGTTTAGACAAAAAGGCCTTGAATATGGGTTGAAATTTGGGGAAAGATGTATTGGAACTTAAAATTCCTGAAATACAGGATGATTTTTAAGAATTCGACCCCTGTACGAAGTTGGTGACACAACCTTTGCAAAAATTGGTCCCAAGAGGAATTGACATCTAAAACTTGTCAAAAAAGAACTCTTAAAAATTTTACTTTAAAAGTAAAGTTCCTTAAAGTTTATTAATACTAAATAAAGTTGCTTAGAGTGTTGGAGTGGAATAAAATCAAAGAATTTACCAAAAAACACAAGGTAGTTCTTTTTATATACAATTCATTTTTATTCTGATTTCCTGCCGACTAGCAGTTCTTTTTTTTTTAGCACAAACATACTGAATTGATCTGAATTGTGGAACGTATGCATGATGAGTGGATATACCGTAAACTAATTAGATGTCCAACATGAACATGTACACAAGCACATTGTGTTGACATCAGTGTGACTGCATACAGCTATTTATCTGACAATATGTTATCACTTATCTCGGATACTTTCATTTATAAATATTGGGCTGCCATATAACACATTCTATCATACATATCTTAGGGATCTATATATTGAGGAGTTTAGGGCAGGTAGCAACTTAGCAGATTGTCAAATGGGCGCCGCCATTGCTGAAGCTGGTTCCCAGCTCTTATCACTGATAACAGCTATATGATGGGTACCACTGCCCCCCCCTGAGAACCGCAGTGAATAGCTGGTGTTATTTCATTGGCTGATAATTAAACCAGCTAAGTCTGTCAGTCATGTTCTATAAAAGTCACTCTCTATGGTAGTTATTGAATATGACCTCCCTTAGATCCCATGGAATTCACCTTTAAAAGATAGGGACCTCCATATTTACATAAAGGTATATAAGAATATGGTGAAATGACAACTAGCATTTGAAAATCACGATGAGATCTAAATGAATAAAAACTAGGTTCAGGATTATTCAGTACTTAGATGAATCAATAAAACTAAAAACTTTATTGTCATAATGCAGCAGCCATCTTGGATAGGAAGCTGACGTAGGTCTCAATTATGTCTTTTTTCTGTGGTCCTGAGGCGGGTACAAAGTGTCCCCCGGAGTGCGTCAGGGTGGTCACGTCACTGAAGTGTTTCGTAAGGGCCTCACTCATTTCTGGAACATAGAGACACACGGTGTTAAAACTGGCTTACGATTCATGCCATAAGACCCCGGTCATAAGCCGAATCTATTTTACGATTTTACACTCAAATCGGCTTACAGCATTTACCAAAGGTCTACCTCCAGCTTATGTCAGGGGTTTCATTTCCATAGATTATGGAGAAAGCTCTTCAGATTTTGCCCTAAAATCAGCTTATAACATGATTTGCTCAGAGTCTACCCCTTGCTTATGATTGAGGTCGGCTTATAAGCAGGATTTCACACAATTCCTTGATCCTCAGTGAAGCACTCCACAGCTGGTGAGTCTATACAGCAGTGCCGCATGGGTGCATCGTGCCGATTCTTTGGGAACGTACAACCTTAGGTGGCCAGCTTGACATCTGAATGCAGTCCAATCACTGATACATTGCATATAGAGAAAATATAAAGGCACACCCTGATCTGAAGGGCAAGTTATAGAGTTGTTTTTTTGTATTTTTTAGAAAATCCTCACAAAAATTGATTACTGTAAATTCTGGGGCCAGAACCCAAATAAAGTGAAGCCTATCGGTTCACTCCAAAGAAGGGGTGTGGCTTATAGGGAGGGTTTTTACACCATAGAACAGCACTAAAAAGGCCAATTCTCAAGCCTATAGCCCTCTCTCAATCTCAGGGTGCGGCTCTTACGAGGGTGCGGCTTATACAAGGGAATTTATGGTACAAAGTCACTACCAAGAGGTGGACTTATGCCACATTGTCAATTGTCATCACAATACCACATACTCACCCTGAGGGATAACTTTATCCGTCTCCCCGTACACATGTAGGGTGGGCAGGTCTATCGGCTGATCATACAGATGGGTCAAGGAAGCCGAGCGACTCTTGAATCCCGCCACCAGAATGGCGAACTTAAACCGGAAGGGCTTCTCTGAAGAATAAGAAGAAGAAAGGAACAAAATAAGAGAAGGTTCTGCAGAGTTATATAGTAAATTGCCTGAGCCAAGCGGGAGCACTTATGTGTGTGGACAACAATCCAGTCAGAGCCTCCCTCTCACATACATGATTGGCAGAGCACTTGAGACAGGTCTATTGGGAAATTCTTCATTTCTACTTCAGATTTCCACCACTAGGGGATTCAAACATACTAAGATGTAAGAGCTGGGTATACAAATGTATGTAGTTCAATTAAGAACCACTAGGGAGCAGCACCCTGGTGCCTCCACCCCCTGGGCTGTCCCCTTATAGGTACAGTTATACTAGGCCAATTCACATAGCCATTATCAGCTGGGGGCCGCCATTAGACCCCGACACCACTATGACTAACACCTTTAGCCCCCGACTCCGCAGTATATGCCAGGGATGCCTCCCATTGGTCAATAATACAATAGCCATGTGCCGTATAAAAGATGTTTGAAGCCATTTCACTTGGCAAACAGCTAGGCCATATCCATGGCAAGAAAACTATGTTATCAAATTTCGGAGATAAATAGGTACCGTAAATTCTCTTGTATAAGCCGTGGCTTATACCAGAATCCAAATCAAAATTAGGCTTATATGTATGGCCAAAAGAAGGGGTGCGGCTTATAGTTTTTTTTGGCATTATAGAACAGTACAAAAATTACGATTTTCAAGCAAAAAAAGTGGCTTATTGCCCCCTCTAAAGTCGGGGGTGCGGCTTAAATGAGGGTTCGGCTTATACAAGAGCATTTGCGGTACTATAAAACCTCCATCAGACCCTCTGGGACTGCATCAATCCTGATGCATTAATGCATAAATAGTCCTTCATGGGTTAACCCATTAAGGGTGAGCAAGAAGGGCATTTTGCTAAGCTAGAGTCCTAGATTTTGAGCAGGATATTCTGGGGGCGAGGTCTTGCAAAACAGTATAAAGCGCCCATGAATTTGATCTCATTTATGACATGTTTCTGTTCTCTCTATCACTCTAAACTCTTCAAATTCGAATTCCTCAGCCCTGAAATAGGCCTATTACATCATCTGACTAATTATAGCAGGCTAATTAAATCTATCCCACAATTCCAAACATGGCTGTCATATCAATATAGTCATGTCAATTATACTCAACATCCACCCCTGCATGGATGTTGAGTATTCTAAACATCAGCCCCCAATGGGTTAAACCTTTGACCCTATTCATGAAGTGCTGGTGAGCAGACTTTGAGCTAGCACATCATTGGTGCATCATGACGACCAATGGGTATGATGCACTAATGCCTTACCAGCCCCTAAACGGCTAAACTCAAGCCTGTCCAGGTAACATTCTACAAGGTTCGGTGCGGTAAGCCTCGAGCACCTCATGTATAAACCGGTGCTTAACCCTTAAAGGGCGGCTGATGCATTAATGCATCATGCCTATTGGTCATCATGATGCGGACGAATGCTCACCAGCACTTCATTGGAGCATCATGCCGACCCTCCGGGAGTTTATGTATCGACTCCAGAGGGTCAACATGATGCACCAATGAAGTGCTGGTGAGCAGTCTCACCAGCACTTCGTTGGAGCATCATGCCGATCCTCTGGGAGTTTATGTACAGACCCCATAGGGTCGGTATGATGTGCCAATGAAGTGCTGGCGAGTAGTCTTGCCAGCACTTCATTGATGCATCATGACGACAGATGGGCATGATGCACTCCTGCATCAGCAGCCTTTAAAGGGTTAACTACGTAATGCAATACAATATTAAATGACACACCAGGTGGCAGGTAGCAATGGGATCTGCTTGACCTTTGTGTGAAAGACCTGTACAACATTTGACCTTCTATTGACCTTGGTTAAAGTTGCCGCACCAACCCGCCCCATGGCCACACCCAGGTATTTATACAATGGGAAGGAGGTTAGAATGAATTCAGCGATAGCTCTCTTGTTCTTACCCACACATCTTTTAACAATCCTGATGTCATAAATCCCCATATACCACTTCAGACCCGATGTGTAAGCGGTTTGGCTTATAGGTGGGAGTAGATACATAGAAGAGTACTAAAATCATAAGCCCCCCCACCCCACCTCACAGACAAAACCAATCCTCCATTTCTGTTGAAAAAATATTACCACTTCGTTAACCAGGTGACCTCAGGGAGTGGCTTATACAAGGTGTTTTAGGGTGGAAAAAGACTTTTATTGTTAAAAAGGGTAAAATTTTCTTTCCTCCCTATTGAGAGGTTAATATTTTCATCCCCCCCCAAGAAACAAAAGAATGAATGAGTAAAATAAAAGAAACAACACCTATCTCAGTTGATACATGATGAGCGCTCCGTAAACCCGGTGAGTGCGTAGAAACAGGTGCTGGGGGGAGGAGCAGCTCGGAGTGAATGGTGAGTGGGAGGAATGGGGTTAAATACCATTAGTGTTAGCCTCAGTCTGCCAACTACACTTAACTTTACCTACACCCCCCCCTCCTCCACACAAACAAATCACCACTACCGTATTCAATGCAATTAGTGAACATCATACTTGAAAAATATCTAAAATGTGTGCCTACTACCTAGGCTATAAAATCAGGAATTTTTAACACGGTTCCCACCATTTATGGGTCATGGTTTAACTGACTTATACCTGACATTTATCGGCTTTTACTTGACCAAATACTGGATAATTTGCGGAGCTCACAGAAAGATATATCCTCTCTCAAGTGAGGATCTTTAAAGAAATCTTGCAAATTCGTGTGAAATCTTGACAATCACCCCTTTAAATTTGTCAAAATATTTCAAAAATATCTTTTTAACTGACCTTTAAATGACCAGTGGGAACCCTGTTTGAGTCATTTCCAGCCTAAAATATGAGCAAAAGGCTGGTGTGTGCGCTTATTAGGGTATGTGTGCTTGTTACCTTGAATACGGTACTCCGCGCTGTATTTATACACAACATACCCATCCTCCCACCCCCAATGAAAGCCATAAAACCTAGCATATAAGCCACATCCACTTAAAATCCTTCAGGTTTCGCTGATGTATTGATGTATCATACCCACTGGTCGGCATGATGCACCAATGAAGTGCTGGCGAGCAGTCTGGTTAGCACTTCATTGGTGCATCATGACAGCTGATGGGCATGATGCATTAATGCATCAGTGGCCCTCAAAGGGTTAAAGACTACACCCTCAGTTCAAGAGAAAGCTATAAGCCACCCCTGGGGCTGGATTCTTGTGATATAAGAACTCATCTATAGTATGAAATCCCCACCTATAAGCCGCGCACCTTGCTCAGGTCAGTCTCATATTAGCTGCACCTAGAGCCTGAAATGGCCTATAAGCCACGCACCTTGCTCAGGTCAGTCTCATATTTAGCTGCACCTAGAGCCTGGAATGGCCTATAAGCCGCGCACCTTGCTCAGGTCAGTCTCATATTAGCTGCACCTAGAGCCTGAAATGGCCTATAAGCCGCGCACCTTGCTCAGGTCAGTCTCATATTTAGCTGCACCTAGAGCCTGAAATGGCCTATAAGCCGCGCACCTTGCTAAGGTCAGTCTCATATTAGCTGCACCTAGAGCCTGAAATGGCCTATAAGCCGCGCACCTTGCTAAGGTCAGTCTCATATTAGCTGCACCTAGAGCCTGAAATGGCCTATAAGCCGCGCACCTTGCTCAGGTCAGTCTCATATTAGCTGCACCTAGAGCCTGAAATGGCCTATAAGCCGCGCACCTTGCTAAGGTCAGTCTCATATTAGCTGCACCTAGAGCCTGAAATGGCCTATAAGCCGCGCACCTTGCTCAGGTCAGTCTCATATTTAGCTGCACCTAGAGCCTGAAATGGCCTATAAGCCGCGCACCTTGCTCAGGTCAGTCTCATATTAGCTGCACCTAGAGCCTGGAATGGCCTATAAGCCGCAGCTTCGAAGTGAGATTTGACGGTATTTAGTCTTCAAAGTGCTGGCGAGTCTGCTCATCAGCACTTGATGTGAGCGTCATGCTGACCCTTTATGGTGCATTATTCAACCTCATACGGTCAGCATGATGCATCAGTAGAGCCCTGGCGAGGTACTCGCTACATCATGCCAGTGCCTCGGTGGCACTAATAGGGTTATTATCTTTCCTCTTTTTTGCTTGTAGATGGTTGTGACTTGGCATAAGTAATTTGACTGCAGGGGATATACATATACACTTGGGTAAAAAAGATATGGGGTGTAAACTTATTAGAGCATGTGCACTTTTTAGAATGAATGCGGTATACTGTAAATTCTCCCGTACAAGCCGCACCCTGAGTTTGTGGATAAGCTAGGAGCCACACCGGGGGTCTTGAAAATTGGCAGTTCAAACCTGATCTAGGGTGTCCAAATATACCCTCGTATAAGCCCCACCCTGACTTTTCGACCCTTGTACAAGTCGAAATAAGCGTCTGGTTTTCATATAAGGTGGGGCTTATATGAGAGAATTTACAATATATATCATTATATGTTGTCGGCCTGAGCTTGGCGGAACTGACTGTAGAGCGCCCTGGCACCAGCCAACATTTTGTTACAATTTTTTTTCTTCTCATCTCAAAGGTTAGAGAATATTTGCAGGTAAAAGGAGCAACTTGACCTTTTATTTCATTTTTTTTCCTCCTCTTTGCAGATGAAAAATGTTAATTTTGTCTAGATATATTTAGGAGCAATTCACATTTTATATACCGTTTTCGCTGTAATTAGCTCACAGTGCGCTTAAAAAATTGGCTAATACTTAGAAATCCCTATGTATCAACTCCAGTCTATACGAAAAGTCTTTCACCCCACAGACCATTCGGTCCTGCAGATCTTATTGTTCTACAGGCCCGGACTGATTTTAGCAGGACCAGATCCATGAAAACCAAAATGTGGTCCAAGGTCCCAAGATTACAGCCAGACATTCGGTCCCGCAGTCTGGTCATTTCTGCAGACCCGGCAGCAATTTTGACAGCAATGTCCTCAGTCCTGCGAGATTGATTGTAACTCTTTAAGGGCCACTGATGCATTAATGCATCATGCCCCTTGGTCGGCATGATGCATTAATGCAGCCCGTGAGTAACTACATTCACCTTTCAGTGTTGATACACTCCTGTAGGGTCGGCATGATGCTCACCAGCACTTCATTGGTGCATCATGATGACCAGTGGGCATGATGCACTCCTGCATCAGCGGCCCTATACGGGTTTATGGGTTAACCACTCACAGAACCCATTGGCTCGCCCTCTACAGCCGACCCCAGTATTGAACTGGTATCTATAGCTGCTGGCGGAGGCATGATAGGCAGGTTATTAAGGTGAGCCTGGTGGGTCGGCATGATGCACCAATGAAGTGCTGGCGAGACTCCTCGCCAGCACTTCATTGGTGCATCATGCCGACCTTCCAGGCATGATGCACTGGTGTATCAGCAGCCCTCAATGGGTTAACTGCTGATTGGCAGGTTAATGGGGTGGTGCTACATGTAGGTTATCCTTATCTCTCACTCACACTACACTATCTACTACAGTAACCCCCTATGCCAGGATACTCACTATCTATAAACCCCTAAACTCTTTAACCCATTAAGGGCTGGCTATAAGAGGACTTTGGAAGGCTAGAGGACTGAATTTTGAGCAGTACATTTACCAGGGGGCGGGAGGGTCCAAGGTATAATACACTATCCATAACTTTGATATAAATTTTAACCATTTTACAATGTCTCTATCACTGTAAACTTCTCAGATTCAAAATCCTCAGCCCAAAAATAGGTAATTACCATCATCATACCAAAAATAGCAATCCACTTAAGTCTAACTCAAATTTCCAAACATGGCTGCCACATAATATATCTATGTCGATTATACTCAACATCAGGTCCTGCATGGTGTTGAAAATACTCAACATCCGCCCCTACATGGATGTTGAGTATTCTCAACATCAGGCCTTAATGGGTTAAGGGCCGCTGATGCGCATCGGTCGTCATGATGCTGCAATGGTTAAGTACTGCTATCGTAATGCAGCCCTGGCAAGTTACCAACCCGGGCCTAGCTGCCTCCGTGTGCCATGACGACCAATGGACAGGATGAATGCATTAGCGGCCCCCTCACCTTTTTAAGTACCTAAATTATTCTGAAACCCAAGCCAAGGTTCGGCTTATAGAATGAACCTTAAGTTAGAGTGCGGCCTATAGGGGGCATTTGGCACTTTATAATAGTGTAGGGGTCGGCCAAAAACGAATCTGGAGAAACCGGGGATCGAACCTGGGACCTTCAAGCCTGCAGACCGTTGCTCTACCGCTGAGCTACTTCCCCATCTGACGTTTCCTACATTCCACCTACACCAGTATGATACTGAAAGGGGACATGTGATTGCCCGACGACCGGACGGTACATCATGTGCGGGAATTCACGATCTGCTACAATAGTATTACACCTCCCTTTTCAAGTCTCAGATGCAGCTTATAGTTCTAAATCCAAGTCGGGGGTGCGGCTTATATGAGGGTGCGGTTTATACGAGGGTGCGGTTTATACGAGGGTGCGGTTTATACGAGGGTGCGGCTTATACTATACGATAGTGCGGCTTATATGGGGGTGCGGTTTATATGAGGGTGCGGCTTATACTATACGATGGTGCGGCTTATATGAGGGTGCGGTTTATACGAGAGTGCGGCTTATACTATACGATGGTGCGGCTTATATGAGGGTGCGGTTTATATGAGGGTGCGGTTTATATGAGGGTGCGGTTTATATGAGGGTGCGGTTTATATGAGGGTGGGGTTTTTATGAGGGTGCGGCTTATACTATACGATGGTGCGGCTTATATGAGGGTGCGGTTTATACAAGGGTGCGGCTTATACTATACGATGGTGCGGCTTATATGAGGGTGCGGTTTATATGAGGGTGCGGTTTATATGAGGGTGGGGTTTATATGAGGGAGCGGTTTATATGAGGGTGGGGTTTATATGAGGGTGCGGCTTATATGAGGGTGCGGCTTATATAAGGGTGCGGCTTATATGAGGGTGCGGCTTATATGAGGGTGCGGCTTATATGAGGGTGCGGCTTATATGAGGGTGGGGTTTATATGAGGGTGCGGTTTATATGAGGGTGTGGCTTATATAAGGGTGCGGCTTATATGAGGGTGCGGCTTATATGAGGGTGCGGTTTATAAGAGGGTGGGGTTTATACGAGGGTGCGGCTTATATGAGGGTGCGGTTTATATGAGGGTGCGGTTTATATGAGGGTGGGGTTTATATGAGGGAGCGGTTTATATGAGGGTGGGGTTTATATGAGGGTGCGGCTTATATGAGGGTGCGGCTTATATAAGGGTGCGGCTTATATGAGGGTGCGGCTTATATGAGGGTGCGGCTTATATGAGGGTGCGGTTTATATGAGGGTGCGGCTTATATAAGGGTGCGGCTTATATGAGGGTGCGGCTTATATGAGGGTGCGGCTTATATGAGGGTGCGGCTTATATGAGGGTGCGGTTTATATAAGGGTGCGGTTTATATGAGGGTTGATTGATTGATTGATTGATTGATTTGTTTAACGTCCTAAGGCCGTAGGCCTC
The DNA here is from genome assembly GCA_949317995.1 of Acholoe squamosa. Classification (NCBI taxonomy): domain Eukaryota; kingdom Metazoa; phylum Annelida; class Polychaeta; order Phyllodocida; family Polynoidae; genus Acholoe; species Acholoe squamosa. Next base: position 75,909,869 of record OX439045.1, on the reverse strand, counting down.
ATGGGACTGCCTCATTGGTTATAAGACATTTAGTCCATTCTTTTCTCAAACTTAATTTGCGCGTGTGTGTGCGTGCGAGTGTGCGCGTGCGTGTGTTTGGGAGTCTGCTTGTAGCAGTGGGACACGGCTCGTAGCAGTGAGACACTGCTCGTGGCTCAAGGCCCCTCTTTATCGTGCTGCCTCACCCAGACGCTGTGCCGCAGACTGTTGACACATCATCTTATATGAGGGTGCGGCTTATATGAGGGTGCGGCTTATATGAGGGTGGGGTTTATATGAGGGTGCGGCTTATATGAGGGTGCGGTTTATATGAGTGTGCGGTTTATATGAGGGTGTGGCCTATGATACGAGAGAATTTATGGTATTGCTAGTATGTACTAGTCACATGTCTGTTCATGTCTGTTCGCTTGCACTTCTTTGGGCAGAGATGAAAAAGACCGTTGACGAAAACTCCCTGAAATACTCAAGGAGAAGCCCATTTAATATAGGATTTGTTTAGAAATTATAGGTCTTTGGAACCCGCAAATGAAGACTCCAATCCCTGTCAAAGCATCATGCCAAAATTGAAGGAGTGGATCAACCCAGAGGGGGTTGGTACTGCAGCCATGACGAGTTGCTCGACCATCTACATTCATACATTGTGAAGGCCATGAGTCATGTTGTATTACTACATTACTGGTTCTTAAAAGGGTTTAATGCACCATGCCCATTGGTCGTCATGATGCATGAATGCAGCCCTGGTTAGTGACTCATCATGACGACCAATGTGTATGATGCACTCATACATTAGCAGCTAATGGGTCATCATAACGAATTAATGCCTATAATGCAATCGGGGCTACCATAATCTCCCGCGTAGAAGGCAAACCCCCAACTCAGAGAAGGCCTTTTCATGTAGAAGGCGCACCTACCTCTTCTGGATCGATTTCTGGAAAAACCCACGTACAAGGCGCCCCCCCAACTCACAGGGGGGCTGTTTCACGTACAAGGCGCCCCCCCTCCCCACCCCCCTATTGTACACCGACCGGGCTGCCGCGCTGCTGGCTCTATGAGTCGATGCTGTCATCGGCACACTGGTCTGCCGCGCACTGGTCTACCGCGCTGCTGGCTCTATGAGTTCAAGCTGTCATCGGCACATGCGAAAAACCCGCATATAAGGTGCACCCCAAACTCAAGGCAATGCCCCTCCCGAGTATAAGACCCAGCAGCATTTTGTTTTGGCATAGAAGACGCGCCTTCTACGCGGAAGATTACGGTAGTTACTCACCTGGGCTTTAGTTAGAGAATAGACAACGATGCTTCAGATGCATTCGTGCATTATAGAACAACAGACAGTCAACATGTGAAGAAAAAGTTGTCTATTGTCTTTATAAAACATTGAACATTATCTTGAGGCAGTAAAGCACCCAATCAAGATATGTCTAGACCAATCAATGGCCTTTGATTTCTATACAGCTATGGTGACCTTGCTCAAGCATGCACTCAAGGTCACTTCTATCGTGCAGCAGAGCACTGCTCACTGTTTCATAATGGCGGATACTGAATTTTGAAGAGGGGGGGGGCTGGGCGTCTCTCATTTAGACCATATTTCTGGCAAAGTTTGACTAACAAAAATAGGCAAATCAGCTCTAAAATACAGGAAAAAAGGAGGGGTGCGCGCCCCCGCACCACCTATCTCAATCCGCCATTGGGCCTGACTGCATTCTTACACCATGGTAACCACTGAACAGGATGCTTTATAAAGGTATCCCCAGTCCAGGAAGGGTTAAAGCTTCTTCACTCTGTTTTATCAACCTAAAACCCCATACCCAGAACCCACACTATCTACAAACCCGTAAACCCTGCAGCTGTGCTATCAGATACCAGGGTGGCAGGATGTGGGTGGGCACACTACACATTACAGGGGCTAGTGAAAGCCTGAAATATCTGCACTTGGGGTGGGGAAGGGGGTGACCAACTTTGTTTCTTATCTCTCTTTTTCTCTGTAAACCGGAAAATTGGGTGTGGGGCTGTCCATCGCCGACCAAAACTCGACCAAACTGCTCCTGACTAGGCCTAAAAAAAAAGGGTCATTTCCAGTTACCCGACTGACCCTAGCAAAAGAAGGTAACAAATTTTGTTGGGGGATTATGAGAATTTTTGGCAATTTTTTTCAATATTTTTTTTTCTTCCATTTTTCATGAAGATCATCTCTCTGTGTACAGTTAAGAGCTTTAATAGATATGTATATCTTTTGCATATTTTTTGTATGTGTCGTCACGTATTTCATATTTAATAATTCCAAAGAATCTGACATATCTGCCCATATATTTCTATACAGGATAATAAAAAAATCAAATAAAAAATAAACCGACCTACCGACGCTGGGTCTAAGAGTCATGTTACTGGAAACATGCAATATTTTGTGGGGGGCCCTAGGCCTTTGGACAAGATATCCGCCAATTTCGAATGTTTTCAAGCCTCAGTTCTATTTTTTTTTATACACATACTAGGGTATTGTACTAGTTGGGACATGTAATTTGGTTAATGATAGGATGACTTTTGAAGGTGAAGTGTGTACAAAATAAATCATGGTTCATTTGCTGATGAATCAATTTGATGACTTTATGGCGAGTGCAATAAACTGATAAAAACTGACCCCCTAGGAGTTAATGACTGTGAACCTTTTCATAGAGCCAAGATATAGGGGTATCAATATAATAAAGTGTTATGATATAATGCTGAGTTTCTCCTCCTAACCCCCTGGACATATCTCAATGAATTCACCCTTATAAGAGCCACGAACGTTAGTGCAAATCAGGAAATCCTCTTTGTTACCTGCAAATCTAACTAGAAAATATGAAAAGAATACTTAAAAGGACATCTGCTGCAACCTAGATAAAGAGCGAGCTCTCAGCAGAGGAAAAGGAGGAGAGAATTAATCATTGAGAAAGTTTTTGAGTCATGAAATGATGGATAGCTACAGGTTTGTTTTCGACTCTCAAAAGCGTCAGGGCCCCTTCACTATGACCCTGTGTGATGTGCGGGGCGGTAAGACGCCCTGTGAGCCCTCCTCCCTGTCCCCCAGGTATAAGCTATTATTAACAGAAGCAGAACAACACATGCACTATTACATGTCCATTTACACATGTAATATTACATTTAACACCCCCCCCCCCCCACTGAGCACATCCTCTCAATAAGTGAGCTAACCGGTCCCTGAGGCCCCCTGTAGGAGGAGGTAGATAAACATGGATACATTCACAGCTGTTAGGTCCTCACTGCCCCTGGGGCTGCATGGGTTAAACCTTTAAGGACCGCTGATGCATTAACGCATCATGCCCATTGGTCGTCATGATGCACCAATGAAGTGCTGGCGAGACTGCTCGCCATCACTTCTTTGGCGCATCATGACGACCCTACGGGAGTATATGTATCAACCCCATAGGGTCAGCATGATGCTCCAATGGAGTGCGGGCGAGCAGTCTCACCAGCACTTTATTGGAGCATCATGACGACCAATGGGCATGAAAATTTGGTCAAGGGGGGGGGGGAACAAGCGGGTTTTCAGACCAGATTTCCTATAGTTAAGAGTTATAGTCTGGCCCAATTTTAGGGGGCCTAGGGGGATGTGCCCCCTAGGCCCCCTGGATCCGGCCCTGGACAAACAATCAGTCAAAAAAAAGATGGTCTTTATCGACTGAAGTTTTCCAGTACGTTTCAGTTACCTGGATGTTGCTGCTGTAGGCCACACAGTAACGACACCATGGATGCTCCCTGACTGAAACCTAAGATGCCGTCAAACGGACCCTGAAATGGGCAATACAACATAATAAATATGACTAAAACCAAGTACCGTAATCTCCCGCGTAGAAGGCCCAGCTCGGGTAGAAGGCGCACCCCCAACTCAGAGAATGCCTTTTAACGTAGAAGGCGCACCCATAAAGGTTGAATTTTGTAATATTAGTACTTTTCTATAATGACAAAAAAAAAGAAACGCGTATAAGGCGCACCCCCAACTCAAGGCAATGTCCCTGCCACGTATAAGACCCAGCAGCATTTTGTTTGGCGTAGAAGACGCGCCTTCTATGCGAGAGAATACGGTATGCTGTAAAACATGCTAAAATTGCAATACCACCATGGGCTCAGAATTAAACATCATAAACCCTGCATATAAGTACCACTCTACAGGCTGCACAGCTCCAAACATGCCTCTCATTTGTATACTGCATGTAACCAAGGCATGGCATTGGGTTTTGAAGAAATATCTGAGATGGTGACCTTGTCCCTTCTCTAGGGTAGTATATGGGCCAAATTTTTGAAAATGGTACTTTTAGCATTTTACAGGGTTTTTAAGCTTTACCTACCAATAGGGTCAAAGCCTGTGCACTAGCCTGGCATTTTTTGGTTTAATTCAAGAGAAAACATCCTAAGCTTTCAAATGAGAGTAAACTTTAGCGAATCGGACCATAATTCTTTTGAGTTATGGGTCTACAGATTTTAAAAATGACCAAAAAGTGTGTATTTTGCTGAAAAAATACAATTTTCACACACCCCCACATGTTGCTTATACTGTACAACACCCCTAAAAATCACTTTTGGAATTCAATACATATGTTAACTCTGAGATCCAAAGGGTTTTAACCTGATGTACATGGTCGATTTTTTTTCTCCCCTTCATACTAAATAAAGGTAGCATTATGCTACTCCCTGCTCAAAAATAAAACTTCTCAAAATACCAATGAAATATTCTGTTTCTACCATCCATGCTGCACTTAATTTTGAGGGACATTTAAGGGGTTTATATGGGGTAAAAAAATTGCGGCCACACCCATTTTCTTTTAGTCCTGGCCCTAAAGTGTATTGGCATACACATTTTTGAGCAGGGAGTAACATTTAACATTTTGGTTAATGAATCAAATTCTACTGCTTCCATACAGTAAATCTTTGCTTTGCATATTGTATTGGCACCTCTAATTAATCATGGACAAAAATTGGTTCCATATTGACTCTTTGTGCCATTTGTAGACCATAAAATATGATTGGATGTTGCTCTCTGCTCAGAATTCTAAGTCCTTTCGCTCTAAACCAGATGACATCTCTGTCGTCCCTCGCATGGCGCATCCATACGGGTCTTTTCTAATCACAACAAGGACACTTCCACCTATCATTTGATCCTCTTTCGGTCCAATTTTACTGAAAATTGTTATTCCTAAAGCAAAAGAAAGGTAAGGGATCAGCCAAAAATTCACCTTTATAAGATGTACGAAGGTCTAGGGCACACGTTGATATACTTTGTTGGGGTCCAAATGCTTTTATTTTGATCAAAACTGATGTTGTCCTTCGGCAAGTGGTGGAATTTTGCCATTATTTCTAAATGACTGGGCGTTATATGGGGTTGAAACATGTTGCCTGCCCGAGCCCTATGTGTGTTACTCCCTGCTCAAAAATAGATTCTGCTGCTAAAACTCACTCTCCTGTCTGTCAGTTATCAAAATGTGTACTTATGATATCCTTCTGATAGATTATACACTCCTGCATCTTCCTGCAGTATTTGGTTATGATCCTAATACTTTAAGTGTCTGTTTGAGTGTGGAAATTCCAAAAATCTGCATCAGACCTAAAGATTTATCCCACTTTTTCACATCTCATGTCCCTAATATTGCAAAGATTTCTGTTTTTTGTAGCTTTTATGATAGATGTACCCCTCACTTATTCAAAAAATGAGTTATATGTTACCTACATGCAGTTATTTAGCCCCACTAACCCAATCAATGGGGGAATTTGAATTTTTAGCAGAGAGTAACACCTGATAGGAACATGTTTTAATTTTTTTGATAAATATCCATCAAACTCCACCTACTACTGTTTCATTTGCTTGTTATGGAGTCCTCCTAACCTATTTATGTAGATTTGTGTACATAATTTGCACTTTGTGCTATTTGGGGGTGAAATTAATTTTGAGCAGGGAGTAATGTGTTACTCCCTGCTCAAAAAAGTCAAATTGTGGTCCAACTTGTGACCAGTTCTATCACAAACTACTTCTAGATATGGAACAGATGGTAGTTGCATATTAAAGTATGCATATTGAAGTTAATATGGATGAATGTTGGTGATTATTTGACAACTTTTGACAAAGCTAGATGAAAATTGGGGATTTAGAAAAAAATCTCAGAAAAATCAGTCAATGACAAAAGTTCAATATCTGATATCTCGGAAAGTTTTTAAAGGAACATATTGATTTTTTGAATCATGATACATACTTACTAGTAGATGTTGTAAATGGATTTAGGAGTCATTAGGATATAGTTAAGAGGTATACCCAGATGGTATCTGAATTTTGAGCAGGGAGTAACACAAATTACAACAGATTATCTTTGAACGCTTATAAAAACGGACCCGCTAGGAGTTGCTACGTATGTCAGGTGTTTTTACGCAGCCAAGACATTGGCCTTTGAATGTAGTAAGGTTGTTTTAACTCATTTTGAGTTTCACTGTTTTTGCTTTGTCAGGGCCAAAAGTACCACATTCAAAAATTTGGCCCATATAAGATGAACATTATAGGATAGAAGACAAGAAAAATTCAAGAACCACCCCCTTTATTATTGTTAAACAATTTTCTCATTGGATCTGTACAAAACACAAGGATGACCAATTTAGCATTCAAATATCAGAGATTTTGGATATATTCCAAAGAATCCCGAGCCTGAACAAAAGCTACCGTATCATGCGTAACATGTTATGACAGTTGGTACCGTAAAAGCCCCGTCATAAGCCGACCTCCGTCATAAGCCGGGGGTGGCCTTTGGGAGAATACTATAAGCCAATATTAGGGTCAAATTGTCACCAATTTCTCTTTAATCTATTGTAATAAAACCCCACTCATAAGTCGGGGGTAGACTCTATCAAAAAATTAGATGCAGATTTTGACTAGAAATAGCAAAATAAATGGGCTTTTGGCCATGGTTTTACGTTAATATGAAATTTGAATGGATCCTGACCAATTGGTAGATTTGATGGACTCATGTTTGTAAGACATATCATTCTGTTATTCCTTAAACAATCTTGTTCAAGTCTTTCATAGAATTATTCTGAGTAACATAAAACATTACTAGTACCTGTTCGTTGATGGTGTCTTCGATGACCTTGAGCGAGTCCTCAAACCCTTTACTACAGTCACTGACGTCCACCGCCCGGAAGTAGTTGTCTTCTCGCGAGAACCACCACCCTCGCTGATCTGAGGTATGAATAAACACAAAAAGTACATACCATAATCTCCCGCGTATAAGTACTTTTCTATGATAAAAAAAAACTGCATACCGTATAAGGCGCGCCGCCAAGTCAAGGCAATGTCCCTCCTGCGTATAAGACATAGCAGCAATCTGATTCGTGTATAAGACGTACCTTCTAGAGAGATTACGGTATGTTCAATAAATGAATAGGGTTAAGGGTGGGGTATACATTTTATGCTAATAACTTCTTCCCACAGAGATAATATTACAGGGCCGATCACCACACCCCCAGTGGCGTAATATGTGCCGATCCACCACAGTGGGCCGAATCAGTACTGCAGCCTCGTTCTGGGTGCACGTAAACATTGAAAATGGCTGTTAGCAGCTCATACAGGGAGCTACGGTAATTAATTTTGTTAATTCTAATTTATTCAAACCTTGCAAAAGCATAAACTAAATATAGAACTAAACTCCCATGGCATACACTGTGGTCATCCACCCCTCGGGGGCTGTCTGCCCTCAGGGTGGTTCAACCACAATGTACGCTATGGTCGTTTAGTTCTGTGTATGTATTATAGGTCAGTATTACATGGTAAAGTAATAAGCCCAGGTGCGCCTTATAGGTCTTGTATGATAACCAAGGTGTGTCTAATATGCTAAAAACCATAATAACATACCTGCTAATGGCTCATCGTCTTCTGACGGCTCCTGTCGCACAACATTGGGGGCAGTGATAAACACTGCAACAAATAATGGGGTCAGTTTTAGTTCAATGTGATCACCTTATTGTGTAAATTCATAATTAGTTTGGCCATATCAAAAGCTGTAAGAGATTTACCATAAATTCTCTCGTATAAGCCGCACCCTTATATAAGCCACGTCCTGTGTTAGAGAGGAAGCTGCAGGCCTAATGGCTGAAAATTGATGATTTCTTACTGTTCCATGGGATTAAATAGCTCCCTAGAAGCAGCACCCTGACTTTGGGCAGATTCTATAAGCCTCATTTTTGATTTGGGTTCTGGTATAAGCCACAGCTTACAAGAGATAATTTACGGTAGCTGCTCGAAGGTCCAACAAAATTAGCCTTTCAGGGTGCGGCGCTGGAAGAAGAAAGAAGGCCTAAGAAAATCCTTGCCTGGGCAACAATAATAACGCATGGAGTTGTTGCTAACATAAATCTTTTAGACCTGCTGCGGCTTGTAGCGTGTTCCTGAACTCAGGGTGCAGCCTATACGAGGGCTTTGTATAAAAACTAAAGGAAGGAATGGCAACCATTTCAGGCTTCAGGTGCGGCTTATAGCATTCCCCTAAAGCCAGGGTGCCACTTATATAGGGGTGCGGCTTATACATGGGTGCCGCTTATACATGGGTGCAGCTTATACATGGGTGTGGCTTATACATGGGTGTGGCTTATACATGGGTGTGGCTTATACATGGGTGTGGCTTATACACAGGTGCGGCTTATACGTGGGGTTTTACGATAGATACTGATCTACATATAAAATCTCTTGGCATTTTACATGTAAACACAAGTCAAGCTGGCAAATGTTCAACAGAACATTTTTATCAAAACTACCCATGAGCATTTTATATATCATGACCTTTCTCCATTTCTGACATATTACAGTTCGGGGCATGAAGGTTTATGTGTTCCTACTAGAAAAAACCTAAGCAGGTGAACACATGAGTTAGCTGGCAGTAAGTGAAAAACTGAGGTTGGGAAATCTGAGGAATCTCTGATCCCAGAATAACCATGTAGGCAGAGAAAAGGTTTGTTTCATGTGACCAGAACAGACCTAGCCTAGGTAAACAGGGCATTCATGCATCAAGACCAATGGGCAGGATGTATTAAGGCATCAGCGGCCCTTAAAGGGTTAAAGCTTATAGGAGGAACTCATGACAATGTCAGGTTGGTATTAATACACAGGTACTTAACCCTACAGAACAATATTAAATCTTCATTTTTAAAACTCCGTTGCGCATATAGCTCCAGGGGTAGACACTAACGCTGGCCCCGGAGCCAATGGCCCGTAATTCAGGCTGTGGGCCCGTAGTTTTCTTCAAAATTACCTTGCTATGGGCCCGGATGGCCCACAGGAGTATCAGAAAGAAGTATCTGTAAATTTGAATATAGTCATGTCATATATCATTGGAAAGCAGAAAATGTGCTGAAGCCAACCATATTGACTGTGTGTTTCTCTACCTAAACCATGAACTCTCAGAACTAAATTTAGAGAAATATTAACATTTAGCCCAGGCCTATAGGTCTAGTTCCGGGCCCATAGATTTTCCAGGCCATGGGCCTGGGTGGCCCATAGCTTAAAAAGTTAATATCTACCCCTGTAGCTCATACACGAAGTCAGAGTGCGGAGAAATTTACAAAAAGTTTGCGGCAGAGTAGAGAGAAAGAGGGAAATAAAAACCTAGATTTTTTGATCATGTAACATGAAACATACATTGTGTACATATTTTATAGGCCTAAGTGAAAAAAAAACAACAACAAAAAGGAAAAAAAGAACCAGTAGCTGGCAGGGTGGGGTGCGGCCGGAGGGTGAACATGTTGAAAGGCGTGTTTACATTCACGTACACCTTGGTACTTGTAGAGGTTAGTGAGATGAGACGGGTTAAATCTACACACCGTGTAGGGCCACTATTGCAGGAGTGCATCATGCCCATTGGGATTCCTAACACACCAATGAAGTGCTGGCAGGTCTGCTCACTGGCACTTCATTGGTGCATCATGCCGACCCTTCAGGAATGTATCAACCCCGTAGGGTCGTCATGATGCATGAATGCAGCCCTGGTGAGTTACTCGCGAAGGCTGCATTAATGCATCATGATGATTGATGTGTTTACAAGTAGAGTAACATAATGATATTGACATAGACCTAGAGCTTTATCTCTACGTCTATGATATGGCTATGGAAGACCCAAGTGGAAGAGAACAAGATCAATATCTTAGACTTCCCTTCATTTTCTTTCCTTATGATATTCCTGCTCTTGATAGTATGGAAAACTTTATCAACAAATTCATTTAAAGTGACCCTGTCTTTCTTGCTGAATCTATCTATAGTAAGGGCATATATAACAAATAGAGGTGCACTAGGTGATTCTAGGGGCAGATAAGAAGAACAAGGCCGTAGGCCGAGTGTCTTCCTATCTGCCCCTAGAACCTATGTTACATATGTCAAATCATAGCAAATTAAAGGTAGGTGATAGAATATAATGTCTAGATTCATCATCTATATGCATTAAGCTCCTACTGCTATAGTTTTTTTTATATCGAATTAAATTCTTTGATGTCAACTTGCTGTCATGTCATCTTAATCCAAGTGTCAACATGGGTTCATTTAGCACATACTATTCAAACTTCAATATCCACTCCAGGCACCGTGAAATCATTCAAGAACGTGATAGCCATGGTATAAATAACCAATAACATAATAATATAGGGTACGGTATAGTAAGTGGCGGAGTGCCCAACTCACCTACGTCCATGGAGCTGGGGGCTCGGTGGGAGAAGGTGGGGGGAGGCGATATGACAGATTACCCTAAAACCTTCTACGTCTCATGTAAGCAGCACTTCTCAGGTATTATAATAGAACAAACCTGCTGAGAGAGTATCCTAGAATACATTACAGTGGATGTCTAGCAGGGTAGCTTCATCTGGTAGAACAGGTGGAACCCGCACACGACTAGGATGGCATCAGTATTGATATGAGTGCATGAGATTATTGTATACTTATTGTAAAGTGGCGGAGTATTAATTGGGGTCATACTTATGCACCCCCCCCCTAAACTGCTTATACAGAGAGATCAGCATGTATATGATGATGTCTGTCCGTCTAGGAAAAAATAAAATCTTTGAAAACTTGAAAACTTGACTTGATACTCCGACTCTCTCCTACTCTGGGATGATCCACAAGTCAACCTCACATTGAGCTAGCACCAGTTCCGGTTGGGATATGAAGTTTTCTAATACTGACAGTTACAGAATGTTTGACTACATTGGTTGGCCTCTTTAGCTTTTGGAGAAGATTTAATGTGTGCTATACATCACATATGGCTCAGGGTTTGGCACATATGAGTTAAAGCATTGAACAAAATGAATAGATGCTGGAATGTGCTACATACTTGCAGACAAATTTGCTTCCAAGGGAACTAGTTATTTGCCCTTAAAAGATAGTCATCTAGGCCTATAGTATTGCAAATATGGTGTAGTAGACTCCAAACATTGTTGTATACAGTTCAGATAGAGGAACAGTATGGTATTTGGTCGGGAAATACTTATTTGTCCTTCAAAGATCGTTATATATAGGCCTACAGTATCATTAATGTAATGTAATAGCTTTAACAGTTTGTGTAAGTCCCTTCAGGGCTGCATTCTAGTATCTAACTTTTTTCAATTGTAGTCAAAAGTGAAACCTGTTTGTCATAGCAAGCTACCCCAAAATGATGGGTCACACAATGCGAAAACTCCTATCATCAAGGGAAAAGGGTTTTGTCATTTCAAATGCCAGTCCAGCCAGTTTTTTTGCCAGTCCCTGGACTGGTGTGTGAGTCCAGCCCCCTTTCCTCCAAAAAACACCCTTTTTCGATCCATTCCTGCTGCAAGTCCGCAAAACAGATGGTATAAGGTGGTAGTAGAGAGAAATCTAGACCCTAAACAGTGCATGGGGGAAAGGGGGATTGGTATCAGTCCTGAGCACTGTGTTGTATTTTGTGTTTCATCGCTTTTCTGTGTTTTATTCTGTGTTTGAATATATACCTACCGTAAAACCCCAGCTATGAGTCGATTTTTTATTTTTATTTATTTTTCTTATAAGTCGATTTTTCCCCCCAAGGAGGGGGGTCGACTTATAGGAGGTTTTTTTATATAATAGATTATAGTGTTAATATTTTTCTAGCATTTTTTCTATAGGTCGATTTTTATTCTCAAAGAGGGGGGGTCGACTTATAGGTGGGGTCGACTTATAGCCGGGGTTTTACGGTATAGTCTGTCTGTGCTGCTGTCACTGCCACACACCACCATGCAGTATGCATGGTCAGAGGGAATTGCCACGCAGTTTTCAAATATGCCCATTTTCCAGCAGGAAATTATATTTTGAATGGTCAGCACTCGGCACGTTCATTCTTAATTTCAGATGCTTTTGGGAAGGTTTCATTGATTATATAGGAATTGAATAGGAATTGCAGTTGCTCTCTTGTCAGCTAGGAGTAGAAGTCTATGGGGAGAGAGAAAGTTTGAAAATGGAGGAAAAAAAGTAGGTTTTTTTGTCTGACATCTTAAGATGTTTATACAACATAAATGTGGATGTGTTGGGGGTTGTTAGCTGGTTAGGAACCTGTGATTCTCGTCTTCTCAGGGGATGTTTTGTTTATGATGTATCATTTAGATTTCATATGCAAAATTTGATTTTAAAATCTATGATTGAAATTTTTTTTAATCACTGCCAAAACCTGGCGGTAATGACTCAGGGTGGATCTTGAGCCAAAAATATCAAGGAGCACCAAAACTTGAGCCGAGATCTTTAGCTTGACAATCAGACATGCTAACCATTGCACCACACTCCCCTGGCATTCTCACCTTCCATGTACTACTAAATCGGTATGATCCACACTCGGTGGGCGGTGATTCACTGAGGACGAGCCCCTTGGGGTAAATCAATTGGGTGCCCTACACCAGTACAGCATTTGATCTGTTTTAACTCCACATGGCCTACCTATAAGACATGCTGCAAGATTACAGCAACTCTTCTGCTCCTGTAGGCAGTTAAAGGTCGAGCTGCCAATCAAACCCTCCTCTCCTGGCTATATCATGTGTTCTTCTGTCTACCAGTTTAGGAGGGGGGTGAGTGGGGGGGGGGAGGAGTTGGTGATTGGAGTGCAAGCAAAAACATGAATATACTTCACAACCAGAACCCCTGCAGCCATGTATACCCTTAACTCTTTAAGGGTCGCTGTGGAGGAGTGCATCATGCCCATTGGTTGTCATGATGCACAAGTGCTGGCGAGTCTGCTCACCAGCACTTCATTGGAGCATCATGCTGACCCCCCGGGACGGCATCAAACCCGTACGGTCAGCATGATGCATGAATGCAGGTAGCCCTGGCGAGTTAGTCACCACGGCTAGATTCAGGTATTCAATTTAACCAGCTGTGAGCACAAGTGAAGTAAGCCTTGTGGGCCACTCTTCATCGATACAATCGAGGCTGCAAAGTAGACTCGATGGGACATTGGCACATCTGAACGACAAAGGACGCATTATGTGGCCGTAACATGGTTAGCTTTGGTATAAACATATTTACTGTGGTGAATAGGTTTTTCTCCGTATGTTTTTGATAAATATAGATATCAGCAGTCTGGGTTGATAAATAACAACCTATGTAGGACTAGGCTACAACATAAGGTAAATGATGTTTGGCAATATAGGTCAGGCTTTTTATGCCTATAACTTTGTAGTAGGAACAGAAGGTGTGTTGAAATGTAGATTATGTTGTGCTTTTTTTTTTTTTTTTGGTAAAACTCAACCAAGAGGGAAATGTAGATTCATAGAGAGTGTTACTGTAACCATTCCTATCTATGTTCTTTGCTGTGTCTTGCAGTGTCTGTCGTTTTTTGTCACAGCCGAGTCCTGGATGTCAAATTTCACAACCCTGACCCAACTCCTTTATCGCAGAATCACTCACGTCGATTTTTACCATTGTGTATGGAACATTCTGACCTGCATTTTGAGTTCCCAGGGGTGACAATAGTCTCAAATGGAATTCAAAATTTTGAATGACATTCTCATATATGTAGTACGGAGCCCCTAATAGGACATACCAAAGATAATTTTTTCCCCAGAAAAAAATATTCTTGCCGGTACTGAACAATTCTTGCGGATACTGTATTATTCAGTCCCTAATAGGACATACCAAAAGTTTTTTTCCCAAAAAAAAACATTCTTGCAGAAACGGAACAATTCTTGCAGATACTGACAATTTTTGCAGGTACAGGAACATTCCTGCGGGTACAGGAACAATTATTTCAGGTACAGAAAATATTCTGGCGGGTGCAGAAAGAATTCTTGTGGATACAGGAATAATCCTGACTGGTACAAGAAAGATTTTATGGCAGGTGATTACATAATTCTCGCACCCAAGGATAATTCTAGCACCTACAAGAATTCTTTGTGCACCTGCAGTGAGAATGGTTGTGTACCCACAGGAATGTTCATGTACCTGCAAAAATACCCCTGTACCTTCAAGAATACCTCTGTACCTACAGGAATGTCCCTGTACCCGCAGGAAGGTTCCTGTACCCACAGGAATGTCCCTGTTTCCACAGGAATGTCCCTGTTTCCGCAGGAATATTTTTTGCATGAAGAAAATTCTTTTTTGTTATGTCCTGTTAGGGGCTCCGTAATACGGACATTCTAATAACTATGAATTCATAACTCTTTGGAGTTTTTCGCTGAAAATAAAGGGAAAATGTTTGAACAACAGAAAAACTTGGGACTTCCAATACCTTGTTTTCCTTTCTATATACCCCTTATATCACTGAATGACTTAAACATTTACACGTTTTAACAGCTGGAGGTCATCCAGCGGTTCTAGGGCAAACAGCCACGCGGACCAGGGGACCCAGGACAAATAGCCACCAGGATTTTTAGCCCACTGACAAACAGCCCGCGGACAGATAGTCCCAGGATAAATGGCCCCTGGGACTGGGAGCCCCCAGGACAGGAGGCCATCTTTTCTCCCACCTGTCATCTTTACCCTGTAGATTACCTCTATTCTATTCTTTTACCCATCAGATTATCTCCATTTTATTGTTTTACCCATCAGATATCCTATTCTGTGCGCGATAGATTGCATCATCCGCTAGATAATTCCACACCTGCTAGTTTCTCTTGCCCATCAGACAGGTTTTGTCTCATGACCAATAGATTTTATTGCCCACTATATGATTATATGATTCTATGCCTGCTAGTTTCTCTTGCCCGTCAGATAAGTTTTGACTGCCAGATTTCATCACCCGCTTTCATCTGTTGTCCGTCAAAAAGGATAATCATTTTCTGCTACCCGTTAGATCACAAGCAAGCTAAATTCTAATTCCCATTAAATCATTCATTGCCTGCTATATGATTCTATGCCCGCTAGCTTCTTTTGCCCGTCAGACAGCTTTTGTCTCATGACCACCAGATTTCATTGCCTGATATATGATTCTATGCCCACTACTATCTCTTGAACATTTGACGGGCGCTAGAACCTAGCGGGCCTATAAAGATATCTGATATTTGAGGAGTAAGGAAATTTGATGGAGGTTTGAATCTAGCGGGTGTAGAATGAACATTTGACAGGAGCTAGAATCTAGCGTGCATATAATGAAGATCCAACAAAGATTAGAATCTAGCGGGCATAGAATAAATCTGATATTTTAAAAGCATGGAAATCCGACGGAGATTTGAATCTAGCGGGCATAGAATGAACATTTGACGAGTGCTATAATCTAGCGGGCATATAAGTAAGATCCAACTGAGGTTAGAATCTAGCGGATGTATAATGAACATTTGTGACCCATCAAGGAAGAACAGCCATCCGCGGGGGAATTTTAATTCCCCATTTGGCCACCAGGGGGCAGTGGAGGGGCAACTTTACTCTAAAATCATTATAAAATTCATTAAGCTAATTTTTGATGCAGAATTCAATGGTCTTGTTTAAAATGCGTCATTTTCGATAGAAATGGCCAATATTTAGATGGTAAAATGAGCATTTTTCATGAGAAATTGACCTATATGCCTGTTCCTGGTTGCCATGGCAACCATTCAAATTATCAAAATTTTTATGCTAATCTTTGGGGATACTCACCAAAAACCCAAAACTGAAAACAGAAATGGAAAATTCCTTCTAGATCAAAATCTATGATAAAAACCATCATATTATTATGTAAATTTTATAAAAAAAATGCTGTCTATTGTGTTTTTAGACATTATGGTTTATGATGTATTTAGAGCTTTATCATCGAGTTCAGGTATGAATAACGACCTATGTTCAAGGAGGGGTTCTAACATAACTAATAGGAATATCTAAGCCAATGATGTCTCATTTTAAAGATCTTGAGATGAACTTTGATAATGAATTTCCCTACAGAGGGGTGTTCTTGCTTGCCTGGTCACATTTGACAACCGCTAGAATCTAGCGAGCATATGATGATCTAGCAGATACTAGACTGAATAGAGATAACTGTTGGGCATTAGAAAATAATAGAGATAATCTAGCAGGCATAGGCTGACGGGCATTAGAAAGAATGGCCACTGGTCCTGGTGGCCATTTGTCTGCGGGCTTCTTGTCAGGTTGCCAAAAATCCTGAGGGCTGTTCGTCCGAGGGCCTCTTGTCCGAGGGCCTCTCGTCCTAGGGCCTCTCGTCAGGGGTACCATTTGCCCTGATACCCATCCAGGTTACTTCCAATATAAGATATCTGTAGTATGTCAGGTTCTACATTTGTTTTTTAACCCTTTATGGACAGTTAATGCATCATGCCCATTGCCCAGGCGAATTACTCACCAGGGCTGCATTCATGCATCATGGTGACCCAACGAGGATGAAACAGTCCCGAAGGCTCAGCATGATGCATCAATGAAGATGAGTAGTCTCACCAGCACTTCATTGGTGCATCATGACAACCAATGGGCATGATGCACTCCTTCATTAGCAGCCTTTAAATGGTTAAGGCATACCACTTAAAATGAGTAGATAGTCTGAGGCCCGGGAGTGAAAAGCGGGAAGCGCTGCCGGCCAGCATGCCATACCCTCAAGGTTAGTATGTGAGAACTGTAAACAAACAAAATACCCTCAAAGTATGGAAACCCTTGACAGATGGCATGATGCCTCAAGGAGTCATGCATTGTTCTCAGGATGCATGAATGTATCACCAGTGATCGCTGCATTGGCGCATCATGCCAAGCCTTCCGGGGAGTAAAGCCCAACAACGGTGGCAGGCAGTATCATGAAAAGATCATAAATCATATCACTCAAAGGGCCAAGTACACTAAAAGCACACCATTACCCATTAACCAGGTAAAGGGCAAGGCTGCATGGCCAAAACCTTTAAAAAGCATCTTGAGTTAGATCTGAGGGATCTGGGTTCTGGAACCCAGATCCCATGTGGTATAACCTTCTCTCTGGCTTCCATTTGCCCTTCAAATAGCTACTATCTCTCTTCTATGTTTCATATTACAGCTTATACCACTATTCTGGCACTTCCGGTGGTTTTATATGCGATATATACGTGGTATATTCTGCATATACCACCCTTGTGCATTTTTGAAATTTTTGGTATATACTTTTTCGGGGTCAAATTGGACTTAGAATATTTTTGGAGACGCTGGCGGACATAGAAATTTAGTCTAGCCATTGTTTCAATGTGAAAAATCGTCCCAACTCGTATCAGGATTGAACCCTGGCCGCAGTGGTGGTAGGCGAAGGCCTTAGCCATAGCGCCACACTGAACGGTGATGAAATCCAATGCGAAGGGAAATAAGTTCTAACCTGCTATGTTTCCAGTCAGTTTTTGTATGGAATCCAACCATAACATGTTATAATATTAAAATCCCAAGAAGTATTCGATCCATAGACGAGGAATGCGTGCTAATTGTCTCCATTTTCTTCAATATAAATAAGAATCCATTGATTTTCCAAAACGGTCCGCATTTTTCGCCGTCTTCCTCGTATGGCGAGCGGATGACCTATATCCACATCCGGGCCCCTGACACACTTTCGCCGAACAAGGAGGCGGGTGGGAATGGCCGGACCGCGACTCGCGTACGTTGGGAAAATCAATGGATTCTTATTTATATTGAAGAAAATGGAGAAAATTAGCACGCATTCCTCGTCTATGGATCGAATACTTCTTGGGATTTTAATATTATAACATGTCATGGCTGGATTCCATACGAAAAGTGACTGTAAACACGGCGGTACCTGTCCCTACAAGGAACAAAAACAATGGCTTCGCGCAGAGCGGTGACCCGGGCCGTATCGCTTGCTTTTACAAAATGTATTCTCCTGGCTATAATCTTTGGATTTCAGGTAAGAAATTAATACAAAATGGAGGAAATCGTGGTATAAACCTATTAGTTGATGGCTGTCGGGGCCCACGGGCTGTATATGCTGTATATACCCTCGCCGCTTCGCGGCTCAGGTATATACAGCATATACAGCCCTAGGGCCCCGACAGCCATCATCTATTAGCTTAATATAACCCTTCAAGGGCTGCTGATGCAGGAGTGCATCATGCCTATTGGTCGTCATGATGCACCAATGAATCATGGCGACTAATGGGCATGATGCGTCAGTGCCCGTTGAAGGGTTAAACTGTTACTACGAATGCCTACAGCCTGAAACTCGCTCATGTCGCTTCACTCTCTTTCTGCATCCTGTGAATGCATTCTAGCTGTGAATGAGTGCATTACACTATTACGCTTAACTTTCCTTATAATACACCGGCCTAGCGCAAGCCGGGGGGAAGATTTTGGTCTAATGCTTCTAAGTTGACTGTTGGGCCAGATATGAACAGCGTTCTGTGTATAATCCATAGTATTGAAGACCTGGTAGAATTTGGGAAAATACAATTCCGTATTCATTTAAAGAGCAGATATGCTCTAATGAGCCCACACCTCTTTTTAGCACACCTTGGGTGTCAAATTATATAAATCAAGTCACGACCATCACCTTCAAAAAATTTTAGGTATTTTTGGTATTATCTAGTGGTTGTGAAATTGTTGTCCTGGGTTTTGAGCACCAAAAGAAATTATCATCTGCACACATGCACTTTTAAGAAAGAGTACAGTAGTCCGATTTAGATTAAAATGTATATCAATCTTCAATCAGTGAGGCATTGGTATGCATCGTAACGACCAAGGAACAAACTTCCTGATACTGCCCTTAAAGAGTTTAGGTTAACTACTCCCAGGGTTGGGGTAGGTGTGGGTTACTTGTATTACCTGTACCCTCTCGCTGTGTGAGTTGGGGTAATCACTCACATAGATACCTGCTAACTACTCACATGGTAACCATGCACATGGGCTGCCTCAGGTATAAGGGAAACGCTTACTGGGTTAACGCGCTTAGGCAACTCCCGGCTAAGGTAGTCAGCAACTACCTGGTAGTGATTTAGTGAGATTGCAAGTAATGCGTATGTTACCCTGAGGTGTTATACTGTAGTGGCTTCCATTCTAACCACAGCTACAAGTTTTGAATCATAAACAGAATGGGGGAGTCTTTCTTTCACATTGATTCTTAACGGCCCATATATATGCGGCTCACACACAAAGTGTGGTTTATACACAGTGTATTATTGTTTTGTGATTTTGCGAGTAATCGCTGTAATCTTGGTGGGTGTCTAGGTTACTGATCTATGACCTAGCAGGTAGCTGTTGTGTAATTTGGAGAGTTGTTAGGCACAGCTACATTGCTACATGATTTTTTGAGTTGCTAGGTGATTGCTGTGTGGTTTGTGGGTTGCTAGGTAACTACAACATGATTTGGGAGGTGCTAGGTAACTGCCCCATGATTTAAACAGTTGTCAGGTAACTGTCACATAGTTTGGAGAGTTTCTATGTCACAGTCCCGTGATTTAGAGAGTTGCTAGAAAATTGCCACATGATTTAGAGTTGCTAGATTATTGCCACATGATTTAGAGAGTTGCTAGGTTATTGCCACATGATTTAGAGTTGCTAGGTTATTGCCACATGATTTAGAGTTGCTAGGTTATTGCCACATGATTTAGAGAGTTGCTAGGTTATTGCCACATGATTTAGAGAGTTGCTAGGTTATTGCCACATGATTTAGAGTTGCTAGGTTATTGCCACATGATTTAGAGTTGCTAGGTTATTGCCACATGATTTAGAGTTGCTAGGTTATTGCCACATGATTTAGAGTTGCTAGGTTATTGCCACATGATTTAGAGTTGCTAGGTTATTGCCACATGATTTAGAGAGTTGCTAGGTTAAAGCCACAATATTCAGAAAGTTGCTAGGTAACAGCCACATGATTTAGAAAGTTGCTAGGTAACAGCCACATGATTTAGAAAGTTGCTAGGTACATACATTGTACATAATCTAGATGAGAATAAAACCGAGCCCTTAAGACTGACAAAACAATCTAATTGGTTCTAGAAGAATCACAATATTTTACCCTGGTAGACTTTTTTGCTAGGCAACTGCTTGCTAGACAACTTTTTGACAAGCAACTGCTGCCAGTCAGTTACCATTATGAGGTAACAACGTAGTGAGCTACATTTCAACGACCCGGGGCTGATCTGGGGGTGGTTGGACCCATTCAGACCAAGTGGCAGCTCTATATTGCCATCTGTTGATGAGGGCTATCAGTGCATAGTGTTTACTAGGCCCTCCTACTGCTGACATGGTAACCTATCCTGATACCAGCGGGACGTCTACACAGGATGACGCGGGTAATGATTACCCCATACTGGATACCATTAACTTCCCCGTGGTAAAGTTGTCATCTGCTGATGGACAGTAGGGACATAGGGGACCTGGCAGAGCATCTGCTGTATTGCACATTCTGTCTCTGTTACAAACAGTCTATAGGAAAACCTCTTCCTGTTGCAGCCATTTGGTCCTGCAGATTTTATCATTCTGGAGGCCCGGATCGATTTTGGCTGGACCGCACCTCAAGATTATTATTGTCAGGGAAGAAAAAATGACTCTATATCTTAATCATTCAACTCTTAACAAGGAGTAATGCCTTTTATTTTAGGCTGTATAAACCTTTATTATGGTCCAATTTGCAAGTCATAAGGACAAATTGTAGCCCAAGGTCCCAAGACATTCGGTCCTGAAGTCTGGCAATGTCCGTAGGCCCGGCAGCAATTTTGCTAGCAAAAGCCTGTGTCCCATGAGTTTTCCTATTGACTGTTTGTTTTCATCATATCTCTCTGAAGGTAAAGAATGTACAAACAACTAACATGTCCTAATAAATGAGTTAGCAGTGCTCTATTTATGCAGTATGCTGACAAAGTGGCATTGATCAGGGATATTGAATTGATACTCTGCATAATTTTTTTGAAATTATCCCCCTCACATAACCAATAAAAAAAAGTTTTCTCTCCATGCATGAGGTTGGAGTTCGGTGATGCTAGCACTATAGGCATGGGGGTTGGGGGTGAGGGATTGGGGGAAGATGGGGGGAGGCAGTCATGGGAGATCTGTGTGGTTACCGCCCCACTGTGGGGTGACCCCCTACCTGGTACATCAGCCACACACCAGGGGGTGCTGGGGTAGGGTAAGCCTTCACACAGGCCACACACAGGGAAATGTTGTTCAATGGGATTTTTTCGAGACTCCATTTTCTTTTCGCTTCTCTATCTTAACACCAAAAACAATAAACATTACCTGAGAGCGCTTTTAAACAACGGTATCAACTGAACCATTTTCTAAGTTTAATACATTAAGACACATTTCACACAAGTAGACTCACACATAATGTAAAACCCCGCTCATAGGCCAGAAATATTATAAGCCGATTTAAAGGACTAATTTGTATAGTTCCCTCTATAATCCCTTTATAATAAACCCCTGTCATAAGCAGGGGGTAGATGTTGAGCAAACTGTACAAGCCAACCTTAGTTTAAAATCCCAAAATAAATTTGGCTGATGACCAGGGTTTTACGGTATTCTCTGTTTGAAATGAATAACTCATTGGCTGGCCGGAACCTTTTTCAAAGGGTAAAGCTCTTTTAGTGAGGCTCCCAATAGGTACAAGCCTGCTATATGTAGGTGTGTATGTATGTGTGTTGGGGGTGGGGTAAAGACCCTCTGGGAATGTGGTGAGTGAGGGGAGGGGGGTAGTTCAGGTGTTCGTCTTTGCCATTCACTGACACCATTTTTACCTTGAGTTGTGTTTGCAAATAGCACCAGAGGTAAACAAGAGATACCAGAGCTAGTGAAAGAGATACACTTAGAGCAAACTTAGTGTGGAGTAGTAGTACATCATATAAAACAGAATCATTCCTTATCAACTTTACAGTGTAAACCCCGTGTATAAGCTTTGGCTTATAGAACATTTCAAGCCCTTGGACTCAGGGTGCGGCTTGTAGTACCTCCTGGGACTCAGGGTGCGGCTTAAAGTACCTCCAAGAACTCAGGGTGTGGCTTGTAGTACCTCAAGGAACTCAGGGTGCGGCTTAAAGTACCTCCAGGAACTCAGGGTGCGGCTTGTAGTACCTCAAGGAACTCAGGGTGCGGCTTAAAGTACCTCCAGGAACTCAGGGTGTGGCTTGTAGTACCTCCAGGAACTCAGGGTGCGGCTTGTAGTACCTCCAGGAACTCAGGGTGTGGCTTGTAGTACCTCCTGGGACTCAGGGTGCGGCATGTAGTACCTCCAAGAACTCAGGGTGCGGCTTGTAGTACCTCCAGGAACTCAGGGTGTGGCTTGTAGTACCTCCAGGAACTCAGGGTGCGGCTTGTAGTACCTCCAGGAACTCAGGGTGTAGCTTGTAGTACCTCCAAGAACTCAGGGTGCGGCTTGTAGTACCTCCAGGAACTCAGGGTGCAGCTTGTAGTGCCTCCTGGGACTCAGGGTGCGGCTTGTAGTACCTCCAAGAACTCAGGGTGTGGCTTGTAGTACCTCCAAGAACTCAGGTGCAGCTTGTAGTACCTCCTGGGACTCAGGGTGTGGCTTGTAGTACCTCCAGGAACTCAGGGTGTGGCTTGTAGTACCTCCTGGGACTCAGGGTGCGGCTTGTAGTACCTCCAGGAACTCAGGGTGTGGCTTGTAGTACCTCCTGGGACTCAGGGTGCGGCTTGTAGTACCTCAAGGAACTCAGGGTGCGGCTTAAAGTACCTCAAGGAACTCAGGGTGTGGCTTGTAGTACCTCCTGGGACTCAGGGTGTGGCTTGTAGTACCTCCTGGGACTCAGGGTGTGGCTTGTAGTACCTCCAGGAACTCAGGGTGCGGCTTGTAGTACCTCCAGGAACTCAGGGTGTGGCTTGTAGTACCTCCAGGAACTCAGGGTGCGGCTTGTAGTACCTCCAGGAACTCAGGGTGTAGCTTGTAGTACCTCCAAGAACTCAGGGTGTGGCTTGTAGTACCTCCAGGAACTCAGGGTGTGCCTTGTAGTACCTCAAGGAACTCAGGGTGTGCCTTGTAGTACCTCCTGGGACTCAGGGTGCGGCTTGTAGTACCTCCTGGGACTCAGGGTGCGGCTTATACGCAGGGTTTTACTTATATAGACTTTACTAAGGAATGGCCACCATTTCAGACCCCTCCTGAGGCTTATAGCATGGTCTCAAAGTCAGGGTGCAGCTTATACTCGGGGTTTTACAGTAAATGCCTTCATGTGCACCAATGAACTTTAACGTGCATCATGATAACCGATGGGCTAAATCTACATTAATGCATTTATAAGCGGCCGTTGAAGAGTCAACGAGCTAATGCTGAGGTAGGGAGAGCGACTAGAATGACGAAAAAGGAAAAATTGAGAGAAAGAAGGGGAATGCAATGGCATATGGATTGATATAACAGAGCTAAGATTAAGGTATGAAGTCTAGATACTACCGTAAATTACCTTTTAAAAGCTCTACCCTTGTGTAAGCCGCATCCTGACTTTGAGAGAAACCTATAAACCACACCTGGGGCCTGAAAATAGGCACTTAATTAAGTACTGTCCTATAGTGTCAAAACCCTTGTATAATCTACACCATCATGGGTACAGGTGGATCTTATAAGCCGCACCTATAAGCTGATTCTCGAATAAACCAGGGCTTATACGAGGGAATTTACAGTACTAGTTCTACTAGAGAGGAAATTGAGAAAAGAGGGAATGCAATGGCACTAATGAAGTGCTGGCGAGACTGCTCGCCAGCACTTCATTGGAGCATCATGCCGACCCGACCCTATAGGGTTGATACATATACTCCCGGAGGCTTGTCATGATGCACAAATGAAGAGCTGGCGTGCAGTCTCATCAGCACTTCATTGGTGCATCATGACGACCAATGCGCATGATGCATTAATGCATCAGCGGCCATTAAAGAGCTAGGCCATCAATCCGCATCTCCCCCCCCCCCCCCGCTGTCTACAACGGTTCATCTTTTCTCACTTTGCAGGCCGAGAATGCCCTTGCTGGCAAATATGTTCATACCGACTTCCCGTTACATTTTTCTCACCACTGTCCGTTTTTTTTTTCTATAACTTCCTCCTATTTTTACCTCAGTCTTCTAAAACTACTACACTCATCCAGTGCGAGGTAATGTAATTGGCCTCTACCAGTGCGTCACCATCTGTTTTCCTCTTTCCTCTGTTTTCTCCACATGAAAAAAGCTGCTTGCTTTCCCGTTACATTCAATTACTGGATGTGGTGTGCGACTTGCTAGCAGTTCTAACTTTGCAAGAGCCTCACATTTATCTGGAGCAGTTTTATTTGCTACCATGTGGTGGAAATTATGTGTTAATAGAGGAATTTTAGTAAATGAAACGAACAAATAATGGCAAAAGTCAAGGTCAACTTTGGGTTTCGACCACGTTTCTGTGTTGTTATGGTTTCTAACTGAAGTTATATCATCTAAGACAATTTTTTGAAAATTTTGTTTTATATAGTCATTTACCAATTTCCTTTAAGTTGTAATGAAGTTTATATGTGTACCTTAACATCCCTGTATGCATATGGCCAGCATCGGAGAGAAATTGCCTGTATTAGATGCAAAGACGCAGGCCACTTTGGCTTCCATTGATAAAAGGTTTTCGGCAACACCATATAAGCAGTCACTTTCAATGGTGCAATTTGTGAAAACCCCTCCAGGTTGAAGCTTTAGTGGACATAGTATGAACATAAAACTATCATCACTGCTTTTTTTTCCATATCTTAGCCCTGTCAAAAACAAGTATCATCACTGCTAGTCTGAAGTAGCAAAGATTTGGGGCAACGAAACTCTCAAGACTTATGGTAAGTGTAAAAAGTGCTATAAATCTATCTGTCCACTTTTGATGTAGCACTCTTTAGAGTGAAACCGGAGGCACCTTTCAACAAACGTTGTGGCTCCACCTAGCAAGCTTTACCGGAACTACCTTAAGATATTGTATATCATCCATGGGTCTCAAACAGACTTTTCTGCCCCCACCCTACGCCCAATTTGTTAAAATGGTACCACTCCCTTTAATAGATTCTTAAAAACTTAAATCTTCCTGCAATAGCAAAATCTGAGGGATTCCATGTGCTTGATGTCAGACTGCAGCTAGTGAACAAGTAATTAATGGATAATTCATGACGAGTGCCCAATATTGAACAAGTAACCAATGGATAACTCATGACGAGTGTGTATTAGTGAAGGTTAATGACACAAGGCCGTAGGCCGAGTGTCATTAGCCTTTGCTAACACACACTCGTCATGAGTTATCAATTGACTACTTATTTTATACCACGAAACCAATAAATAATCAATATAATACCAATAAATTTAAGTTGAAAACAAAAATTATTCCCCCTCCCCGAGACTCGATCGAAGCCAGCCATACTGTGTGTACAGGTACATACACCTCCTCGCCCGGCAGCGGACAGCGACAGCGCCCGTCTCGGCTAGGCTTGGCAGCGGCACACGGCGAAAAATAATGTACATACACCTCGTCGCCCGGCAGCGGACAGCGGCAGCGCACACGGCGAAAAAAGATGCGTCTCGCTGTTATGTTTGTGTATAATACACCTCCTCGCCTGGCAGCGGACAGCGCGTCCGGGCCGGGAATCGATCTGCGGACCTCTCACGGCTGAGCGCAACGTGCTAACCGCTAGACCACCGCGTCTCCTCCATCCACTGCGTCTCGGTGTTATGTTTGTGTAGAATACACCTCGTCGCCCGGCAGCGGACAGCGACAGCGCACACGGCGAAAAAAGCTGCATCTCGCTGTTATGTTTGTGTATAATACACCTCCTCGCCCGGCAGCGGACAGCGAAAAAAGCTGCGTCTCGCTGTTATGTTTGTGTATAATACACCTCCTCGCCCGGCAGCGGACAGCGAAAAAAGCTGCGTCTCGCTGTTATGTTTGTGTATAATACACCTCGTCACCCGGCAGCGGACAGCAAAAAAAGCTGCGTCTTGCTGTTATGTTTGTGTATAATACACCTCCTCGCCCGGCAGCAGACAGCTACAGCGCACACGGCTTTGTATCATATCCAGAGGTGGTTCGAACCGAGCATTTCTCGTCAGTCC
Source organism: Acholoe squamosa (assembly GCA_949317995.1). NCBI lineage: Eukaryota > Metazoa > Annelida > Polychaeta > Phyllodocida > Polynoidae > Acholoe > Acholoe squamosa. Next base: position 75,883,450 of record OX439045.1, on the reverse strand, counting down.
CTGTGGCGCACTGCATAGGGAGTTGGACTAGGAATCTTAGGCTGCAGGTTCGAGCCCTGCCCTGGTCAAGTCTATCATGGGTTTTAACATGTAACATATGACATGGAAGGACATGAGAGGCGTGCGGTTATCCTGGATAATCGCACGGGGTGCGGGTTATCCTTGGATAACCGCACGCCTTACAAAATTGATGTTACAGCCTATAGGGTGTGCAATATCGACAGATATGTGTATGGGAATAGCCACCAAAAAGCACTGTGTAACCCAGAAATCGTGGTATAACAAAGGATATTAAACGAGCCCGCAGGGCGAGTTTAATATCAGATTTTAGCCCGCCCCATCGAAAAGGAGGGGGGGCCTGATTACGTCTGCCCCCCCCAAATAATTCACCAAGAAGTCATAATGAAATGTAAAAGCAGCTAAAACTTTCCATCCCAAATTATATTAATATGTTAAAGGGATTGGGAAAATGGAGCCCTGAGCGTCAAATCAGATCTAAAATTCACCAAAAATACTTTTCTATTAAATTCAATTATGGGTATGTATAGGCATCATCACGCTTGAGCTGATAATTCAATGTGTTCACATTGGGTTCCTGCTGGGACCCCCCAACGAAGATTTGCTTCCTATGCCTCTGTATCCACCTGACCTTAGTGAGGTCGGTAGTGGTGGTGTCATGATTATAATAGAATTCAATGGCTGTAATCAGATCTGCTCGGTGGAATAAGTGGCTGATAAGTGAATCCACTGACTTATTGAAGAACGATATATCGAGACTACCGTAGTCTCCCGCGTATAAGACACGCTGCAGGTATAAGACGCAACCCCAAACTCAGCACATGCATTTTTGCGTATAAGACGCACATTTTAATGCTGAAATTTGTAAGATTAGTACATTTCTATAGAAAAATTACCCCTTGTATAAGAGCCCCCCCAACTTGAGAGAAAGCTATAAGACTCCCCAGCATTTTGTTTGGCGTAGAGGATGCGTCTTATATGCGGGAGTTTACGGTAGACTGTATATTTCATTAATACTCACCAAGCTCTGCATGTTTCTTGAGCGCCTTTCTCAGGGACCCCGTCTTCTCACGGAACATCTGGCCATTTTGTCTGGAGGTATAATTTAATAAGTCTTCATATGTAATGTTCATTTTTGACCAAAATACACCAATCGACCTCAAAAGTCATTCCGGGAATAATGCTACCAATTTGATAGAAATACAATTTAACTCTTTATAGGCCGTTATTGCAGGAATGCAGTAACGGTAAGATGCCCATTGGTCGTCAAGATGCACCCATGAGACTGCTCGCCAGCACTTCATCGGAGCATCATGCCGTTACTGCATTCCTGCAGTAACGGCATGATGCCCATTGGTCGTCATGATGCACTGCTCGCCAGCACTTCATCGGAGCATCATGCCAACCTTATGGGGTTGATACATATACTCCCGGAGGGTCAAAATGATGCTCCAGAGCAGACTTGCCAGCACTTGATTGGTGCATCATGATGACCAATAGGCATCATGCATTAATGCATCAGCGGCCTTTAAAGGGTTAAAGGGAAATATTGATTAATCTGACAGAACCTACACCATAGCTTGAATATTAGTGCCAAGCAGAGATGCCACTCACTGGCCGACAAAAACCAGGAAAAACTGGACTGTGGACACATTTTCCCAGGAATTCAACATAATTTTATACAGAAATCTTGGAATCAAAACCAGGAAATCCTGGTAAACCAGGAAAAGTGGCATCTCTGGGACTCAAGGAACTGGAAGCGTCAACAGGATTTAAAGAAATGGAAAAAATCATCCACATAACGGACATTAAATATATAACTTACCTGTATCCATGGATACATAATATCTGAAATAGAAAATGAGATTTTTTTTTAGGTATTTATACAAACTACATTTTGTTCTGTATTCATTTAGCGAGCTCAATATCTCTCTTCTCACACAAGCGCATCATCTATTTGCCACCGAATCATCAATAATAGGAAGATAATGTGAATATTGTGTGTTGTCATAAGTGATAATATACTGTATCGTTTCCTCATAAATGACTAATAAAGCTCAGAATTTGTTCAAAAAAAAAAAAAAATTATGACTTAGTCCCTCCTCCCTTATGCAACCCAAAATGAGAGGAATCTGTTTGTCCACACAAACCACCCAGCCACCCATGTATTTTTTTTTTATATGAGACCTCCCTGTCCCTTTATTCAGTTCATTGTTCCCGCCCCCCCCCCCCATATGCACTACCGGTAAGGTAGAGCAGAAAGCCGGGGCAGAATGACAGGGGACTTTGAGTGACCTTTGGCACCTATCTGTCCACAATTATCCAGCCTAGAGTGACAATGACAATGCTGCATGCAGTGACCACGCAGTGAGTGACTGTTAGTCTCAGTCAGTCACAGTTACTAGTTAGGGAGTGGTCATTATTTATCAACACTGACAACAGGGCAGGGGGGGGGGGCTTATAAAACCTTTTAACCCCCTTTGAAGGGGGGGGGGGGAGGGACGTGCACGGGTATACATCAAAGAGGAGCACAAAAATTTTCTGTGCCCTCGGCATGAGGCTCAGAGGGGGGCACAAATAATGTTGCAGGAGAAGGACCATAAGTCTTCATTAAAGATAAGAAATTTCCGTGCATCCACATGAAAAACTCACCACCTCCAACCCCCTACCTCCCTGTTGAAATAATAAACACTCCTTTATTCAGTGACTGACTGAGAATCTCAAGTGAGTTGACTGAGACCTGAGACTGAGTGAATGAGGCATTTACCCCGCATGGGCCGGGTGTGGACGTCTGGACCCTGGTGACATTGACTGACTCAGTGACTGACACAGTCAGACAGTGACAGTACCGGGACAAGTTGGAGTGCCAGTGACTCAGTGAGTGAGTTATCATTGGTGCATACGGGCATGTATGGCAGAAACTGTCGTTTTAACCCCACTCTACAGTGACTTGAAGTTTATATGTACAACTCTACATCATCTGATCTTAGATTTCAACTAAACATACAGAATTTATGGCCATGTTCACGTCTCACCTTCAGCAGTTTTGGACCTGCCTCTGCCATGTTGTTGTCTAGGGGAAATCCCGCCTCGTTATGGCGTATTTGGGGTTCCCTCAGTCTATTTATAGAACGTAGCATTTGCCGCGTTAGTCTGCGGGCGGGCAGGCAGGCAGGCAGGCAGGCAGGCAGGCAGGCAGCTCAAGAATAGGTAATAAATGCCCCCCCCCCACTAAGAATAGGTTGAAACTAAAGCCCCCCCCGCCAATGACAACCATCCATGAATATTCTTTTATCTAACATGAATGCCAAAACATGCCCATACATTTTAACGTTTACATGATAAGGGAGCGTTCATTATTTATGGCAGGGGGGGGGGTGAGCAAATGAGGGGGGGGGGTCAAAATTTTTAGGGGTATTCAGAGGGGGGGGGTCATTTTTTTTCAGCCTATTGTGAGAGGGGGGGTCATTTTTTTTCAACCTATTCCTGAGGGGCGGCGCTATTCCTTTTTTTGGGGTATTCGCCAACACAATGTAAAATTTCACAACACAACACGATTTTTTTTCGCGACACGTCGCGAAGTTCACAATTCTCCACCAAGTAATAGTACTTGTTAATGATTGCAGCCACAATTTTGCCCAACATTTTCTCATTACCTATCATTCATATCCATTTAATCATGTTGGTGCAAACTATAAAAACAGATTAATTGGTCGTAATAACAAAGGGCGACAGTGCGTCTCTGTCCGGAGACCCAAGGCCCTCGGTCCGAGGGCTGGGCCAGTAGTACAGGAGAGAAAGAATCGTGCCAATGAAAGGAACTGAGTTCCCCGACCGTCCTTGGTCTCGAATTGCTGCTGACTTCTGTTATCATGTTGGAACAAACTACCTAGTAGTTGTTGACTACTATTTAAGGGATATTGAGACAAGCAAAGTCACTAAAGGAGTTGACGCCACAGAGACTGTCGCCAAACTTAAGAAAATATTTGTTCATCAGGGCATCCCCTTTATACTTGTCACAGACAATGGACCTCAGTTCAGTGCAAGAGACTTTGCAAACTTTGTAGATGAGTGGAAATTTGTGCATGTAACATCTTCGCTGAGATATCCACAGTCAAATGGTGAGGCCGAGCAAGCCGTACAGACAGTCAGAGGTATTCTCAACAAAGCTACTGATGTGGACTTTATAGCATTATTAATGTACCGAAACACACCACTCCATAATGGCTTCTCACCAGCGCAACTAAATATGGGCAGGAAATTAAAGACCAGAGTCCCCTGCCATCCATCTGAACTCTTACCAAGCACACCAGACCCGGTTGTTGTACGAAAAAAGGAGAGGATGTACAGAGCCAGTATGAAACTGAACTATGACCAACGACACCGTGTGAAAGAAGCCGGAGAGTTATCAGCAGGTGACAAAGTGTGGCTCCCTGATCTCAAGACTCATGGCACAATTGTAGGCAAAGCCAATGGACCGAGATCATATGTCATCTCAACCCCAACAGGCCTCCTGAGGCAAAACCGCTGTATGACTAGAAATGTTGGACTACCACCTGCTACACTACCAATACCAGGTCCACCTAATACAGGACCTATTCCAGCAGTTCATCCTCCTACACCAAGACGTGACATACCATCACATGCAGTCACCCTTAGGGTTGACTCACCTGACAAACCAACACTGAGGATTGATCAGCCGGGTGCCCCTTCATATGTGAATGAACCTGATGACCCGCCAGGGGCTGATATTACTGAGCCTCGTAGGTCTGGGAGAGCCAGATCTGCACCTAAGCGTCTGATTGAAAACATGTGAAAGACTCAATGAGATATCAGTTTAGTTTAACTTGAGAGATAATTTCATAGCAAGATACTAGCTATAATCATGTTCTTATTTGGTTGATAAGTATTATTCATTCATGAACATTTCAAGACAAAGAGATTGATAAGTGAGCTACTCATTTTGATCGATAGGTATTATTCATCTATGAACATTTCAAGACAAAGAGACTAATAAGTGAACTTCTCATTTTCCAAAAAAAAGGGAGATGTGGTATGACCGGTATGCCTATATGGTGCTGCCACCAGTGACTGTGTGGGGAACTAAAAAGTAAAGTGAGTGGGTTGAGTGGGACACAACTTTGGGGGTTCTGGAAGCGGAGATCAGCATGTCAACATGTGGCTGAAACTGAATTTGTAACACTACAAGTCTACTCTACATTAAAGAACTTCAAGAACTAATCTTCTAAATGTTTGCTCAATAGAGTATCCAACAATTGCCGAAGGCGATCAGCCCAGCCTGAGGACCGAGGGCCTTGGGTTTCCGGAACAGAGACAAACCGGAGCCCTTTGTTTACGTTCTGACACGAGAAAAAGCTTTGATTTTCCTTAAAATAATTCACAAATAAGACAGAAAAGCCACAAACAGGAAGTGAGACCGGAAGTGCTTTTATGGGTCCCCTGACCCAACATGCGCTCTCAACCAATCAGATTGCAGGAAAGGCGACCCAACTGCACTCGAGTGTTAGAACAACTTGCTTACATCACTAGACCTGGTGCTCCTTTAGACGTTGCTTAAAGGTGCTCATGATTATATTTTTAAAATTCAATAGTACCTCCCATATATAACGTGTGATTTGTGGATAAGGCACACTGTAGGAGCAAATTCAAAAGATCAAATGAGAATATGAAGTTGGCTCCAGAAATTCCAAAAACATTCTTGGGAGATACTCTCATACTCCATTATTATTGCTCCCATGCTGTACTACTTAACTAATGTGGTACAGTAATAAAAATGTATTCTCTTGCATGAAGTTTGTATTTAGGAATGTTTTAGTCCTGACTACCATAATGTCTTGCATATAAGGCGTGTCTTAGGCCTATGTGCGAATCAGAGCCCAGGTGCGCCTTATAGGATCAGCCTGAGTTAAGGGCGCATCTTATACGTGGGGTTTATTCAAATATCATTTGATACATAAAATGATTTACCCTGAAAAACATTTAAATAGCCCCCCACCTCCATCAAACCTATGGGTAAAGCTAATGAATGCTGTAAAGGTGTTGGGCAGTATCAGCTCCCCTCCAACCCTACCAGTACTCTATGGTGGCCATAGCTTTTCACACCTTCCCATGTGACACTCACACCATCCAATGCCACCCTCACTCCATCCCATGCCGCCCTCACACCCTCCAATGTCGCGGTAACACCTTAGCAAGGCTTTCCCCACAACTTAGGCCTATTCAATGTACATGTAGGTTGGCTTTTACCAAGGGAGGCTATGTCTTACAGCATATGTCAAAAGGTTGGGGTGCACCTTATACAAGGGTTTTTTAAAATATTAATCCAGAAGCAGTAGGTGTGCCTTATATGCAAAACACACATCCCTGAGTTAGGGGTGCACCTTATACATGAGCTCCGCCTTATATATGCGGGAGATTACGGTAAACTTCATTTTCAATAATCTTGGTGGCCAAAAGAGATCGCAAAGCACATTTTTCTGTAATTCCAATTACCATTTTCTTATTCCATGTACCAGGTAATTAGTTCAGGGTGTCAGGAGCAGTGAACCATTATCAAATCACCTTATCATCTTATATCTGGCACAAGGGTCTTCTGTCAAGAAAGAGAGAATGGTAAACATTCTCCAATCTGTTGTGGACCATCAGAGTAGATGACAGCAGTGGCTTCCTAGAAGTATACATAGAAAAGCATGTCTCTTGAGCTGAGAGGTGCCAGCAAAGTTCTCGGTGGTAAAAAAGTCACCTACTATAATCACAGCAACTACTGATCAGAACCTCCAGTTTCTAACCCTTAGTTTCACTTTTGAAATAAATGCTTTTGCGATTGATATCCATCACACCTACTAAATTAATGTTAAAAAATGAGATCAGAATGAAATTGAAACACTAGAAAAATCTCAAAAAGTTTGTCTTTGTATGCGCAAATTTTGAAAAGACAGCTGCAAGTGCTTCAATCACTACAGTTAGTCAGGAATAGGTTGCATGATATAGCTGGCTAAGACATCCTGTATTTCCCTATGTATTACTAAAAGCCTGTACGGGCTTGTAAACACACTTAAGTGGCATATTTACCAGGATTATAAACAGGGCAGGCTTATACACAGGGCAGGCTTATATTTCTCTACATGAAATAATGAGGGAGTGGCAAACAGTTTGCTCAAGACTTATCTATGGTTTGTACATCATTCTTTAGACATTTTCTATAAACCTTCATCTTTCTTTGCATGAAATATAAGGGTAGCGGAAATTGATATAGCTGAAAAAACATATAAATACCATATGTTGAAGTATGGTAATGGTCCAAAATGCTTTTTCATTGAGCACAGAGGCCATACACAGGGAAATATAGTACCCACTTAAACTGCATCAGTAGTGGCCCATGCTAGTGCCCCCTATGGAGGAGCCTTAAAAATAGGTACTTTTTATACAGATGTCAATCAATCAATGGCAGGGTATTCACATTTCAATTTTTCAAAAGATCGGAACCATTTTGAAAAAGGCTTTGCATTTATACAAAATGAAAGCTGGCTAACGGCTGATAGCTTTTATGACATTCTACAACGGCCACCCCATTTTTAACATAATAATTGGAATGGTTTAAATTCAGGTAGAATACACTTTAGCTGGCGCACATCTTGCTGCACATTAGGATTAGCATAGGGTTAGCATTAGGGTAGCTAAAGGGTTCACTTAATTCAGCACCGGCTAAAGTGCATTAGTCACTCAATTTCCCCTTATATGACAGGAATGAAGAGACCTGATGTACACAGACTTTGTTGAACATGGTTAAATGTATAAGGTAATGTGATGGGAATCATTTTCTTTCAATCAGTTCTAAGGGGGGGGGGGTCATTTTTTTTCAACCCATTCCTAAGGGGGGGGTCACTTTTTTTCAACCTATTCCCAGGGGGGGGGGTCATTTTTTTTTGACGTATTCGTTCTGCCAGATTGGCACCCCCCCCCTGCCATAAATAATGAACGCTCCCTAAGCATTGACTGTAGTCAACACAGTCACGGGTCTAGCATCGACTATAGTTGACACCATGTAGGCTTCCTTATATAGGAATTGTGCGGGGACTGTGAATACCATATTCATTCTAATAACTACACCGGTGCTGAAAATTAATCATTAGACGGTCAAAACCTTAATACAAACATCATTTCCAAAAGGCACACCCCTAAAGTCTAAAAACCATTGTTTTTGCTCTAAAAAACTTTACTTTTACATTAGCATGATTTGACACAAGGGGTGTGAGCTTACAGCCCAAAAGGCGAGAAGAGAAATTTAAAGGCTGCCATCATGGCCAGATAACTCATGTGTCTTCTGCCCTTAATGGGTTAATAGACTCCAAAGGATAGGTGATAGAATTGGTCTCAACTCAGATACACCTTAAGATAGTGCTTCCACCCAGTGGAAATTAACTGCCTGACTCCCCCTGGCATACTCGGACTCCCTTAGGCAGTCCAGCTCACGTATGACTCCCTTATTCACCCCTGACTCTCTTAGACCTTGTCAAAAGGGAGTAAGGATCTTGTGACTCTGAATCAAAAGGGAGTCAGATAGCCTAGAAAGGGAGTCAGGAAAGTATTGACTCCCTTTTTATACTCTAGACTCCCTTTGTGACTCTGTTTATTCTCTCTGTAATTATAGACAAGGTATTTTTGTGTAGAATAGTAGACCTATTACTGTAAAAACTCATGCATAAGGTGGAAATTATACACGAGGATAGCTCCTTCAGTCAGACCCACAAAGAATCCTCAGGGTGTGCTAGGATATCATATTGTAAAACAGTACTTAATTTTCCAACTTTCACCCGATCTGTGCTTCACCCACAGGATATTTTGTATGTACTTTTAAATCCCAACATTTGCCAATTGGGTTTTACCTTGACCCGGGGCTTACAGTCGGCCCTTGCTTCCTTGACCCTTTAATTCCTAAGATCCCTCATTACCTCAGACAGATGATCTTCAACTATCTCTATGTTTTCTATTATATTTGGACATACATTCTCAGATAATTTGCTTCCCCAGACATTTTTCCTTGCATTTTTCAAATCTGATGAAGCAAGGGTCAACTGTATACCTACATGAGATGTGCCTTATAACATGTCCTTACACATTCAGGTGGTCTTGTATCTTACATTACCTTCACACAAGTTGGATGTTCCAAAAGTTATTTGAAAAACTTTCACAATTTTCAATACTTGCTCGCAAGCCTAAAGCCAAATTTATTTCTATACTTCATACACTCTGGACTACAGTAAATCCTCATGTGGAGGACGCACCTTTTATAGAGGAAACACTATGGTATGAAATCCTTACCTATATGCTGCACCCTGATTACTAAACCAGTACTAAACCTTCAAAAATTCCCCCCCCCCCGATGTGCCTTATAAGATTTCCTTCAACTCAGGGTGCGTCTTATATGCGAGGTGCGCCTTATACGCAGGAGATAAAAGTAACATGTTTTCTCTCCATGAACCTTTGCAGCATGATTTGAAGGAGATTTAAGTGGGATGAATTTATGCAGTTATTCTCCTGGGAAACATGTAAGATCACCAGCATGACATGTCTTGTTGTTCATAAGAGAGACTCAGATTCTTTGGAAGATGGTGCATACTATGTATCATTCATATTTGGCCAGGTGAAAATATCCCTGGTAATTTTGCTGTAATTGCTTGTCAAACCTAGGTTGGTCTGTACAACTGAAAATGGGAAATAAGCTCTAAATTAATTACATCCTATCATAAGCACTAATAATATAAAAAAAAAAAATACAGTTTTTTTGAAAAATAAGCAAAGAAATGTGATGTTTTTTTCATAAAATTGGTTCGAAAGGGAATTTCTGAGTTCTGTTTTCGATTTTCGGTTCCTGGAGGAATTTCAAAAAAATTTCTGGCAAAGATTCCCAATTGAAATAGGTGAGTGGTTTCCATGGCAACCAGAAATTGCCTTTTCTACAATTTTTCTATGTTTCCATGGCAAACAATGTTCCAAAATGGAACATTTTCAGTGGAGATGGAATCATTTTAAGCATACCACTGGATTCCTTATCAAAAATTGGCCTAAAGCTTTTTTTAGCATATTTGTCAGTGTTTTACCCATATACTGCCCCCTGGTGGCCAAAACCAGTACTAAAAATCCCCCCCCCCCTGGAGGCGCGTTCTCCCCCGTTGGGCCACATATTATGCACTGAGAAAATATTTCTACTCACTTGAGTCTGTATCCAGACTTAGGCAATGTCGCCAAAATGAATATGATTTGAGACTCAGCCTGACCCTGTGGATGATACTCAGGCAGAGCAAGAGTATCACCCCAGGCTCAGCCTGGACCAGCCTCAGGATCTGCCTGAGTATCACCCAAGGCCCAGTCTCAAATCATACTCATTTTGGCGACATTGCCTAAGTCTGGATACAGACTCAAGTGAGTAAGAATATTTAGTCATCGACAAGAAATGCACATTGTTATTGATCAATTGAAAAAGATCTTTGAATATAGTTCCATCCAATTAGATTTCACTGAACTGGATCAATTTGATTACCTTTAGTCTTTCAAAAGGAGTGTCTGATACATTAAAAGACATTTTATGGTGATGAAATTCGCGGCATTTAGGATAAATACCCTAAAAATAAATGGCCCCCCTCTAAGAATAGGTAAAAAACAAACGGCCCCTCTCTAAGAATACCCTGAAAATATTTGGCCCCCCCTAAGAATACCCTGAAAATAAATGGCCCCCCCCTCAATTTGCTCACCCCCACCCCTGCCATAAATAATGAATGCTCCCTTATAGGGACTTATAGAGGCTAGCAGGGAGGGATCGAGGAAAGAAGGCAAGGTGAAACGCAGGTGTAGCAAAGAGGCATAATCTAGTATACGAGATCCCACTCAGCCTATAGGGTAACAAGAGATTGAGTCCCGTAACCGTGTTACTCATAGGAGAGGAGCCAGCTTGCGCCAGGGTGTACTTGCGGCCGCTCGCATAGAGCGCAATGTTAAACATCGCAAATTGATCGTCAATTTTGAAATGGAAAACCTTGGTATCAAAAAATGATTCTGATATGTGTAGATAGCTATTGACGTGAACTTATTTAGCAACGAGATAATTTAAAAAAAGAATGGGATGTGTAGCCATCATCATTCCCAAACTAAGAGAAACTTTTGATAATTTGCCCATCTCTGAGTATGCATCACCTCCCGCGAAGCGCAGAGTGGTCAGATTCGGAACTCCACTTTCCACTGTCATTGTGGCTACACTGAGTCAATAAATGAAAATTTAAGTTGATACGATCTATATGTAGGCGTTTCTTTGTCATATACTTGCCTATAAAAGCTGGGGAAGCAAGGAAAATCATTATTTTGTCAAGGTGAACTTGGGTTGTTTTTGCATGTTTCCGTGGAAAATGCTCAAAATTGGCAAGTTTCATGGGCTATCCAAGGTTACCATGACGAGATGATTTAGAGAAATTTTATTTGATCCCAAGAATAAGTATCTACGAGTCCCACCCTTTCAGTCAGTGGTGGTTTCATTTCAATATTCCAAGGATTACTATTTTTAAATAGGTTTGGAAAATGTGTTGTTTAACACTGCGCTCTATGGAAGCCTGCAATTCTACACCCTCACGGCACACTGGACCCCTTGGAATGCCGAGAACCCAGTCACAATGTTAAACCTATTAGGGAGTGATCATTTTTTAACAACGGGGGGGGCTGGTGGGTTTGCGCGCGGACGCGCGAAAAAAATTTCAACCCCCCCCTCGCGAGGGGGTAAAATTTTTTCGACCCCCCCCATAAGGGACAAAAATCGCGCGCGAACGTCCCCTTTTAGCCTATAGTAACGCGCAGGGTTTTCCACTGAAAACAGGTGAAATTATTTTGACCCCCCCCATCAGAGGTATTGAAAAAATTCTGACCCCCCCCGGTCAAGGGGTTGAAAAAATTCTGACCCCCCCTCAAACCCACCGGCCCCCCCCCCTGTTGTTAAAAAATGATCACTCCCTTAGAGGCAGCGAGAGAGCTCCGTCTTACTAACCCCAAACTTCATCCGTCGGTCTTTGGGTGAAGGCCAGCAGGGAGGAAGGAAGGAAGGAAGGAAGCCTGTAGTTTAAGAGGCTTTTTGAACTTTTTATTGCCATTTTTATACAAAGCCCTTTTCCTGCAGAATTATTTGAGAGAACCGTTTGGAGACATTTTAAGGAAACATTTCTCTTTCTGCTACCATAAAATTTTCACGTCACATGCTTTTCTTCAAACAGGGCCATCTTTTTTGGTCATTGTAGACACACGCCATCTACTATACCCCTTTGCCCTCTCTCTGGACTGTCACACTGAGGTTACATTTATAAGTTACCTCGCTGGTTCCCTAAGACAGGTGTAACACCTGGGGTACTGTCACCCTAAGGTTCCATAGCCCACTTAAAAGGGTCTATTTCTCCTCTTTTTTATCCCCTCAGGATGTGTATGGTGCACATATGCGCGGGCAGTGACACATTCCTCTGTGAAATGGTAATGTAGTTCTCGCCATGAATATGACCTAAGCTGTTGAAATGGCGTTAAACATCTATTCACTCACCTGGGGGACTGTCACACTCAGGTTACAGAAGTTACCTGGCTGGTTCCCTAAGACAGGTGTAACACTTGGGGGACTGTCACACTCAGGTTACAGAAGTTACCTGGCTGGTTCCCTAAGACATGTGTAACACTTGGGGGACTGTCACACTCAGGTTACAGAAGTTACCTGGCTGGTTCCCTAAGACAGGTGTAACACTTGGGGGACTGTCACACTCAGGTTACAGAAGTTACCTGGCTGGTTCCCTAAGACAGGTGTAACACTTGGGGGACTGTCACACTCAGGTTACAGAAGTTACCTGGCTGGTTCCCTAAGACATGTGTAACACTTGGGGGACTGTCACACTTAGGTTACAGAAGTTACCTGGCTGGTTCCCTAAGACAGGTGTAACACTTGGGGGACTGTCACACTCAGGTTACAGACGTTACCTGGCTGGTTCCCTAAGACAGGTGTAACACTTGGGGGACTGTCACACTCAGGTTACAGAAGTTACCTGGCTGGTTCCCTAAGACATGTGTAACACTTGGGGGACTGTCACACTTAGGTTACAGAAGTTACCTGGCTGGTTCCCTAAGACAGGTGTAACACTTGGGGGACTGTCACACTCAGGTTACAGAAGTTACCTGGCTGGTTCCCTAAGACATGTGTAACACTTGGGGGACTGTCACACTTAGGTTACAGAAGTTACCTGGCTGGTTCCCTAAGACAGGTGTAACACTTGGGGGACTGTCACACTCAGGTTACAGAAGTTACCTGGCTGGTTCCCTAAGACAGGTGAAACACTTGGGGGACTGTCACACTCAGGTTACAGAAGTTACCTGGCTGGTTCCCTAAGACAGGTGTAACACTTGGGGGACTGTCACACTTAGGTTACAGAAGTTACCTGGCTGGTTCCCTAAGACAGGTGGAACACCTAGGGGACTGTCACACTCAGGTTACAGAAGTTACCTGGCTGGTTCCCTAAGACAGGTGAAACACTTGGGGGACTGTCACACTCAGGTTACAGAAGTTACCTGGCTGGTTCCCTAAGACAGGTGTAACACCTGGGAGAAGTGTGTGTGTGTAGTCTGGGGTGGGGTTGTGATGTGTGTTACCTAGAGGAGCCACACATCTGGAGTTTCTCTTACCCCATTCCCCCAGTAAGCAGCCCTAACCCACGTACTGTGTGTAATGTCTTAGATAAGGATAGTACTACCAGGCCCTATTCTACTCACCTACATAGTGTACAGTCGGTCCTTGTTTACTCGACCCTTTTAATGCCTAAGATCCCTTATTGCCTCAGACAATTTTCCTTGCATTTTCAAAATCTGAGGTAGCAAGGGTCGACTGTATCTCCATTACGCAGGTATACCGAGCATCTTTTCTCCATAATTCTTTGTTCGTCTTAATCTTCTCTTTAGAATCTTGATTTATAACCTTTGTGTTGTTTTATCAACACTGTGAACCTTCTGCCCCAGGGCTTCTCCTCTTCTCTAGGCTCTATATCTCCTCCTTCCTATCCCCTCGTATGTGTAATTTAGTTCTCGCCATGAATATGGCCTTAGCTGTCGAAATGGCCTTAAACATCTATTTCTCACTGACTCCCTCTCCTCTTCTCTATAAGTCTTATGCTATTATGTTTAATTAACACAATAAGGTGAGAGGGGGGGAATTCATATGATCATTTGTTTCACTTTATAATATGTGTAAACCCTTAGATCCAACATGACTCTTTCTTAAATGTGACATGTAGCTTAGGCCACCCAAAAAAAAACTTGTTTCTCATCATAAAGTCATAAAAAAGTAAGGATTTCATATTTTCTTTTTTAATTTTATACTATAGACACTTCATTGGGGCCTGGTATCTATGCATCACGGGTCAGTCTCGGAGGGCTGTGTGTAAGAAAAACTGCGGTATAATAGTAAAGTTAACACTTGAATTCCATAGTGTGAGAATGTCTGTTTATTGATAGCCAGCTGCATTCCCTGGACCACACCCTTTCATTTAATACCAAACTTTTTTTTTGATTTTTAAGTATATTTTTCTCATAAAACTCTTTAAACAATCTCAAATGACAATTTTTGTGATGAGGGCGATGATGAGAAAGAAGGATAGTGACATGTGACATGGCTTCTTCTAACATGTGACATAGAGTTATGCCTCTCGACCCCTAAAATGTGGCAGATCTGGTAAACATGGGGTTTAATCGAAGCCCCGGGATCGGAGCCCTGTCCAGCTCCACACTGCTATCACAGAGAAAAGAACACTGATCGCTTTGACGCATACTGCACAGGTCACAATTTGTCTCCCACATGACATGTATGAAGGCATGTCAAATGAGGTTGACCCTCTCATATTTGGTTCGTCAACTCCATTTGACATGCGTAATAAAGACACATCACATATTTCTGATCCATTCACCTGAGTCCTAGGTAATACTGTGAGACAATTATGTAGGGGTCAAGAGCAGTCAATAACTATGTACCAATGGTTCAATCAAGGGAGGCCCTATAATAGAAAGCAGGGGATATCATAGTCCCACAGGCCTGCAACACTAAGGCACTTTTTCCTATCTACAGAACTCCTACTTGACTGAGGACCTCTATGCAGTCCATAAGACAAGGGCATGGAGGTGCATGGCAATGCCATATGTCTCCCTGTACTGTAGATACTGAGATTATAGATTGGGTTAGAATACAGTCCTTTGGTATTTTCACTGACCCACACATAAGGTGTCTAACCACTCCAGTTGGAGTATTCAGGATGGTGGGTGTTTATTTTGATATTCAATAACAAATGCAGATTTAACAATGAAATAGAATTCACTACCATTCATTGATAGTATTTACAGACCTTAATGATCTATTCTTCATGAAAACAAAATGACACAG
The DNA here is from genome assembly GCA_949317995.1 of Acholoe squamosa. Taxonomy (NCBI): domain Eukaryota; kingdom Metazoa; phylum Annelida; class Polychaeta; order Phyllodocida; family Polynoidae; genus Acholoe; species Acholoe squamosa. The sequence continues at coordinate 75,867,975 of OX439045.1, read as the reverse complement.
ATACATCAAATGTCTGAAGTGTTGGTAGTACTTCTTGGTAGTGATTAGTCCTGGTACCAAAATGGTTGTTTGCTCCATCTAGTGGAATATCCTAGAACAATTATGTATGTCAAACCATCACATGTCAAGTGCCTTCGACATGGCCGTGACCCTAGTCAACTCACAGATGACATGGCATTTTAAGGCATGTCAAATCATATGAGGATTACTGTGTGCTACAGTTGTCATGGTGACATATGTGCACATGTCCCAATGACGTGTGCTCTCTGTGTCAAATCAAGTTGACATGGGTATACATGTCATTTTGTCAGGAAGACTTTTTTCAGTGATGGTAGAACTCTGCTATGCTATTACTAATACTCCTGTTCAAACGTCACAGCCAGAAACTATAGGCTGCACCAGTCTGTATAGTTAAAAGGAGAGTTCTAGATGGAGGTACATACATGATGCACCAATGAAGTTACAAGGAGAGTTGTAGATGGAGGTGTGTACATGATGTACCAATGAAGTAACAAGGAGAGTTGTAGATGGAGGTACATACATGATGTACCAATGAAGTAACAAGGGGAGTTGTAGATGGAGGTATGTACATGATGCACCAATGAAGTAACTAGGAGAGTTGTAGATAGAGGTATGTACATGATGTACCAATGAAGTAACAAGGAGAATTGTAGATGGAGGTGTGTACATGATGTACCAATGAAGTAACAAGGAGAGTTGTAGATGGAGGTACATACATAATGCACCAATGAAGTAACAAGGAGAGTTGTAGATTGAGGTATGTACATGATGCACCAATGAAGTAACAAGGAGAGTTGTAGATGGAGGTACATACATAATGCACCAATGAAGTAACAAGGAGAGTTGTAGATGGAGGTGTGTACATGATGTACCAATGAAGTAACAAGGAGAGTGGTAGATGGAGGTACGTACATGATGCACCAATGAAGTAACAAGGAGAGTTGTAGATGGAGGTGTGTACATGATGTACCAATGAAGTAACAAGGAGAGTTGTAGATGGAGGTACGTACATAATGCACCAATGAAGTAACAAGGAGAGTTGTAGATGGAGGTGTGTACATGATGTACCAATGAAGTAACAAGGAGAGATGTAAATGGAGGTACGTACATGATGCACCAATGAAGTAACAAGGAGAGTTGTAGATGGAGGTGTGTACATGATGTACCAATGAAGTAACAAGGAGAGTTGTAGATGGAGGTACGTACATGATGCACCAATTAAGTAACAAGGAGAGTTGTAGATGGAGGTACGTACATGATGTACCAATGAAGTAACAAGGAGAGTTGTAGATGGAGGTACATACATGATGTACCAATGAAGTAATAACGAGAGTTGTAGATGGAGGTACATACATGATCTACCAATGAAGTAACAAGGAGAGTTGTAGATGGAGGTACATACATGATGTACCAATGAAGTAATAACGAGAGTTGTAGATGGAGGTACATTCATGATGCACCAATGAAGTAACAAGGAGAGTTGTAGATGGAGGTACGTACATGATGTACCAATGAAGTAACAAGGAGAGTTGTAGATGGAGGTACATACATGATGCACCAATGAAGTAACAAGGAGAGTTGTAGATGGAGGTACGTACATGATGCACCAATGAAGTAACAAGGAGAGTTGTAGATGGAGGTACATACATGATGCACCAATGAAGAAAAAAGGAGAGTTGTAGATTGAGGTATGTACATGATGTACCAATGAAGTAACAAGGAGAGTTGTAGATGGAGGTACATACATGATGCACCAATGAAGTAACAAGGAGAGTTGTAGATGGAGGTATGTACATGATGCACCAATGAAGTAACAAGGAGAGTTGTAGATGGAGGTACATACATGATGCACCAATGAAGTAACAAGGAGAGTTGTAGATGGAGGTACATACATGATGCACCAATGAAGTAACAAGGAGAGTTGTAGATGGAGGTATGTACATGATGTACCAATGAAGTAACAAGGAGAGTTGTAGATGGAGGTGTGTACATGATGTACCAATGAAGTAACAAGGAGAGTTGTAGATGGAGGTGTGTACATGATGCACCAATGAAGTAACAATGAGAGTTGTAGATGGAGGTACATACATGATGTACCAATGAAGTAACAAGGAGAGTTGTAGATGGAGGTACGTACATGATGCACTAATGAAGTAACAAGGAGAGTTGTAGATGGAGGTACATATACATGATGCACCAATGAAGTAACAAGGAGAGTTGTAGATGGAGGTACATACATGATGCACCAATGAAGTAACAAGGAGAGTTGTAGATGGAGGTACATATACATGATGCACCAATGAAGTAACAAGGAGAGTTGTAGATGGAGGTACGTACATGATGCACTAATGAAGTAACAAGGAGAGTTGTAGATGGAGGTACGTACATGATGCACCAATGAAGTAACAAGGAGAGTTGTAGATGGAGGTACATACATGATGCACCAATGAAGTAACAAGGAGAGTTGTAGATGGAGGTATGTACATGATGTACCAATGAAGTAACAAGGAGAGTTGTAGCTGGAGGTATGTACATGATGCACCAATGAAGTAACAAGGAGAGTTGTAGATGGAGGTATGTACATGATGCACCAATGAAGTAACAAGGAGAATTGTAGATGGAGGTACATACATGATGTACCAATGAAGTAACAAGGAGACTTGTAGATGAAGGTATGTACATGATGCACCAATGAAGTAAGAAGGAGAGTTGTAGATGGAGGTATGTACATAATGCACCAATGAAGTAATAAGGAGAGTTGTAGATGGAGGTATGTACATAATTCACCAATGAAGTAATAAGGAGAGTTGTAGATGGAGGTATGTACATGATGCACCAATGAAGTAACTAGGAGAGTTGTACATGGAGGTATGTACATGATGCACCAATGAAGTAACAAGGAGAGTTGTAGATGGAGGTTTGTACATGATGTACCAATGAAGTAACAAGGAGAGTTGTTGATGGAGGTATGTACATGATGCACCAATGAAGTTACTAGGAGAGTTGTAGATGGAGGTATGTACATGATGCACCAATGAAGTAACAAGGAGAGTTGTAGATGGAGGTACATACATGATGCACCAATGAAGTAACAAGGAGAGTTGTAGATGGAGGTGTGTACATGATGTACCAATGAAGTAACAAGGAGAGTTGTAGATGGAGGTGTGTACATGATGCACCAATGAAGTAACAAGGAGAGTTGTAGATGGAGGTATGTACATGATGCAGCAATGAAGTAACAAGGAGAGTTGTAGATGGAGGTGTGTACATGATGTACCAATGAAGTAACAAGGAGAGTTGTAGATGGAGGTACATACATGATGCACCAATGAAGAAACAAGGAGAGTTGTAGATGGAGGTATGTACATGATGTACCAATGAAGTAACAAGGAGAGTTGTAGATGGAGGTGTGTACATGATGCACCAATGAAGTAACAATGAGAGTTGTAGATGGAGGTACATACATGATGTACCAATGAAGTAACAAGGAGAGTTGTAGATGGAGGTACATACATAATGCACTAATGAAGTAACAAGGAGAGTTGTAGATGGAGGTACATATACATGATGCACCAATGAAGTAACAAGGAGAGTTGTAGATGGAGGTACATACATGATGCACCAATGAAGTAACAAGGAGAGTTGTAGATGGAGGTATGTACATGATGTACCAATGAAGTAACAAGGAGAGTTGTAGCTGGAGGTATGTACATGATGCACCAATGAAGTAACAAGGAGAGTTGTAGATGGAGGTATGTACATGATGCACCAATGAAGTAACAAGGAGAATTGTAGATGGAGGTACATACATGATGTACCAATGAAGTAACAAGGAGACTTGTAGATGGAGGTATGTACATGATGCACCAATGAAGTAAGAAGGAGAGTTGTAGATGGAGGTATGTACATAATGCACCAATGAAGTAATAAGGAGAGTTGTAGATGGAGGTATGTACATAATGCACCAATGAAGTAATAAGGAGAGTTGTAGATGGAGGTATTTACATGATGCACCAAAGAAGTAACTAGGAGAGTTGTACATGGAGGTATGTACATGATGCACCAATGAAGTAACAAGGAGAGTTGTAGATGGAGGTATGTACATGATGCACCAATGAAGTAACTAGGAGAGTTGTACATGGAGGTATGTACATGATGCACCAATGAAGTAACAAGGAGAGTTGTAGATGGAGGTATGTACATGATGTACCAATGAAGTAACAAGGAGAGTTGTTGATGGAGGTATGTACATGATGCACCAATGAGGTAACTAGGAGAGTTGTAGATGGAGGTATGTACATGATGCACCAATGAAGTAACAAGGAGAGTTGTAGATGGAGGTACATACATGATGCACCAATGAAGTAACAAGGAGAGTTGTAGATATAGGTACATACATGATGCACCAATGAAGTAACAAGGAGAGTTGTAGATGGAGGTACATACATGATGTACCAATGAAGTTAGAAGGAGAGTTGTACATGGAGGTATGTACATGATGCACCAATGAAGTAACAAGGAGAGTTGTAGATGGAGGTGTGTACATGATGTACCAATGAAGTAACAAGGAGAGTTGTTGATGGAGGTATGTACATGATGCAGCAATGAGGTACCTAGGAGAGTTGTAGATGGAGGTATGTACATGATGCACCAATGAAGTAACAAGGAGAGTTGTAGATGGAGGTACATACATGATGCACCAATGAAGTAACAAGGAGAGTTGTAGATGGAGGTGTGTTCATGATGTACCAATGAAGTAACAAGGAGAGTTGTAGATGGAGGTGTGTACATGATGCACCAATGAAGTAACAAGGAGAGTTGTAGATGGAGGTATGTACATGATGCAGCAATGAAGTAACAAGGAGAGTTGTAGATGGAGGTGTGTACATGATGCACCAATGAAGTAACAAGGAGAGTTGTAGATGGCGGTATGTACATGATGCACCAATGAAGTAACAAGGAGAGTTGTAGATGGAGGTATGTACATGATGCACCAATGAAGTAACAAGGAGAGTTGTAGATGGAGGTATGTACATGATGCACCAATGAAATAACAAGGAGAGTTGTAGATGGAGGTATGTACATGATGCACCAATGAAGTAACAAGGAGAGTTGTAGATGGAGGTGTGTACATGATGCACCAATGAAGTAACAAGGAGAGTTGTAGATGGAGGTATGTACATGATGCACCAATGAAGTAACAAGGAGAGTTGTAGATGGAGGTATGTACATGATGCACCAATGAAGTAACAAGGAGAGTTGTAGATTGAGGTGTCTACATGAAGTACCAATAAAGTAACAAGGAGAGTTGTAGATGGAGGTGTGTACATGATGCACCAATGAAGTAACAAGGAGAGTTGTAGATGGAGGTGTGTACATGATGTACCAATGAAGTAACAAGGAGAGTTGTAGATGGAGGTGTGTACATGATGCACCAATGAAGTAACAAGTAGAGTTGTAGATGAAGGTATGTACATGATGCACCAATGAAGTAACAAGGAGAGTTGTAGATGGAGGTATACACGTGCATGATGCACCAATCAAGTAACAAGGAGAGTTGTAGATGGAGATACATACATGATGCACCAATGAAGTAACAAGGGGAGTTGTAGATGGAGGTACGTACATGATGCACCAATGAAGTAACAAGGAGAGTTGTAGATGGAGGCGTGTACATGATGTACCAATGAAGTAACAAGGGGAGTTGTAGATAGAGGTATGTACATGATGCACCAATGAAGTAACAAGGAGAGTTGTAGATGGAGGTATGTACATGATGTACCAATGAAGTAATGACGAGAGTTGTAGATTGAGGTATGTACATGATGTACCAATGAAGTAACTAGGAGAGTTGTAGATGGAGGTATGTACATGATGCACCAATGAAGTAACAAGGGGAGTTGTAGATAGAGGTATGTACATGATGCACCAATGAAATAACAAGGAGAGTTGTAGATGGAGGTATGTACATGATGCACCAATGAAGTAACAAGGAGAGGTGTAGATGGAGGTGTGTGTACATGATGTACCAATGAAGTAACAAGGAGAGTTGTTGATGGAGGTATGTACATGATGCACCAATGAAGTAACTAGGAGAGTTGTAGATGGAGGTATGTACATGATGCACCAATGAAGTAACAAGGAGAGTTGTAGATGGAGGTACATACATGATGCACCAATGAAGTAACAAGGAGAGTTGTAGATGGAGGTACGTACATGATGTACCAATGAAGTAACAAGGAGAATTGTAGATGGAGGTATGTACATGATGCACCAATGAAGTAACAAGGAGAGTTGTAGATGGAGGTATGTACATGATGTACCAATGAAGTAACAAGGAGAGTTGTAGATGGAGGTACATACATGATGCACCAATGAAGTAACAAGGAGAGTTGTAGATGGAGGTACATACATGATGCACCAATGAAGTAACAAGGAGAGTTGTAGATGGAGGTATGTACATGATGTACCAATGAAGTAACAAGGAGAATTGTAGATGGAGGTACGTACATGATGTACCAATGAAGTAACAAGGAGAGTTGTAGATGGAGGTGTGTACATGATGTACCAATGAAGTAACAAGGAGAGTTGTAGATGGAGGTATGTACATGATGTACCAATGAAGTAACAAGGAGAGTTGTAGATGGAGGTGTGTACATGATGTACCAATGAAGTAACAAGGAGAGTTGTAGATGGAGGTATGTACATGATGCACCAATGAAGTAACAAGGAGAGTTGTAGATGGAGGTACATACATGATGCACCAATGAAGTAACAAGGAGAGTTGTAGATGGAGGTACATACATGATGCACCAATGAAGTAACAAGGAGAGTTGTAGATGGAGGTATGTACATGATGTACCAATGAAGTAACAAGGAGAGTTGTAGATGGAGGTGTGTACATGATGTACCAATGAAGTAACAAGGAGAGTTGTAGATGGAGGTGTGTACATGATGCACCAATGAAGTAACAATGAGAGTTGTAGATGGAGGTACATACATGATGTACCAATGAAGTAACAAGGAGAGTTGTAGATGGAGGTACATACATAATGCACTAATGAAGTAACAAGGAGAGTTGTAGATGGAGGTACATATACATGATGCACCAATGAAGTAACAAGGAGAGTTGTAGATGGAGGTACATACATGATGCACCAATGAAGTAACAAGGAGAGTTGTAGATGGAGGTATGTACATGATGTACCAATGAAGTAACAAGGAGAGTTGTAGCTGGAGGTATGTACATGATGCACCAATGAAGTAACAAGGAGAGTTGTAGATGGAGGTATGTACATGATGCAGCAATGAAGTAACAAGGAGAATTGTAGATGGAGGTACATACATGATGTACCAATGAAGTAACAAGGAGACTTGTAGATGGAGGTATGTACATGATGCACCAATGAAGTAAGAAGGAGAGTTGTAGATGGAGGTATGTACATAATGCACCAATGAAGTAATAAGGAGAGTTGTAGATGGAGGTATGTACATAATGCACCAATGAAGTAATAAGGAGAGTTGTAGATGGAGGTATTTACATGATGCACCAATGAAGTAACTAGGAGAGTTGTAGATGGAGGTATGTACATGATGCACCAATGAAGTAACAAGGAGAGTTGCAGATGGAGGTACATACATGATGCACCAATGAAGTAACAAGGAGAGTTGTAGATATAGGTACATACATGATGCACCAATGAAGTAACAAGGACAGTTGTAGATGGAGGTACATACATGATGTACCAATGAAGTAAGAAGGAGAGTTGTACATGGAGGTATGTACATGATGCACCAATGAAGTAACAAGGAGAGTTGTAGATGGAGGTGTGTAGATGATGTACCAATGAAGTAACAAGGAGAGTTGTTGATGGAGGTATGTACATGATGCACCAATGAGGTAACTAGGAGAGTTGTAGATGGAGGTATGTACATGATGCACCAATGAAGTAACAAGGAGAGTTGTAGATGGAGGTACATACATGATGCACCAATGAAGTAACAAGGAGAGTTGTAGATGGAGGTGTGTACATGATGTACCAATGAAGTAACAAGGAGAGTTGTAGATGGAGGTGTGTACATGATGCACCAATGAAGTAACAAGGAGAGTTGTAGATGGAGGTATGTACATGATGCAGCAATGAAGTAACAAGGAGAGTTGTAGATGGAGGTGTGTACATGATGCACCAATGAAGTAACAAGGAGAGTTGTAGATGGCGGTATGTACATGATGCACCAATGAAGTAACAAGGAGAGTTGTAGATGGAGGTATGTACATGATGCACCAATGAAGTAACAAGGAGAGTTGTAGATGGAGGTATGTACATGATGCACCAATGAAATAACAAGGAGAGTTGTAGATGGAGGTATGTACATGATGCACCAATGAAGTAACAAGGAGAGTTGTAGATGGAGGTGTGTACATGATGCACCAATGAAGTAACAAGGAGAGTTGTAGATGGAGGTATGTACATGATGCACCAATGAAGTAACAAGGAGAGTTGTAGATGGAGGTATGTACATGATGCACCAATGAAGTAACAAGGAGAGTTGTAGATTGAGGTGTCTACATGAAGTACCAATAAAGTAACAAGGAGAGTTGTAGATGGAGGTGTGTACATGATGCACCAATGAAGTAACAAGGAGAGTTGTAGATGGAGGTGTGTACATGATGTACCAATGAAGTAACAAGGAGAGTTGTAGATGGAGGTGTGTACATGATGCACCAATGAAGTAACAAGTAGAGTTGTAGATTAAGGTATGTACATGATGCACCAATGAAGTAACAAGGAGAGTTGTAGATGGAGGTATACACGTGCATGATGCACCAATCAAGTAACAAGGAGAGTTGTAGATGTAGATACATACATGATGCACCAATGAAGTAACAAGGGGAGTTGTAGATGGAGGTACGTACATGATGCACCAATGAAGTAACAAGGAGAGTTGTAGATGGAGGTACGTACATGATGTACCAATGAAGTAATGACGAGAGTTGTAGATTGAGGTATGTACATGATGTACCAATGAAGTAACTAGGGGAGTTGTAGATGGAGGTATGTACATGATGCACCAATGAAGTAACAAGGGGAGTTGTAGATAGAGGTATGTACATGATGCACCAATGAAATAACAAGGAGAGTTGTAGATGGAGGTATGTACATGATGCACCAATGAAGTAACAAGGAGAGTTGTAGATGGAGGTGTGTGTACATGATGTACCAATGAAGTAACAAGGAGAGTTGTTGATGGAGGTATGTACATGATGCACCAATGAAGTAACTAGGAGAGTTCTAGATGGAGGTATGTACATGATGCACCAATGAAGTAACAAGGAGAGTTGTAGATGGAGGTACATACATGATGCACCAATGAAGTAACAAGGAGAGTTGTAGATGGAGGTACGTACATGATGTACCAATGAAGTAACAAGGAGAATTGTAGATGGAGGTGTGTACATGATGCACCAATGAAGTAACTAGGAGAGTTGTAGATGGAGGTATGTACATGATGTACCAATGAAGTAACAAGGAGAGTTGTAGATGGAGGTGTGTACATGATGTACCAATGAAGTAACAAGGAGAGTTGTAGATAGAGGTATGTACATGATGTACCAATGAAGTAACAAGGAGAGTTGTAGATGGAGGTGTGTACATGATGTACCAATGAAGTAACAAGGAGAGTTGTAGATGGAGGTACGTACATAATGCACCAATGAAGTAACAGGGAGAGTTGTAGATGGAGGTACATACATGATGTACCAATGAAGTAACAAGGAGAGTTGTAGATGGAGGTATGTACATGATGTACCAATGAAGTAACAAGGGGAGTTGTAGATAGAGGTATGTACATGATGCACCAATGAAGTAACAAGGAGAGTTGTAGACGGAGGTATGTACATGATGTACCAATGAAGTAATGACGAGAGTTGTAGATTGAGGTATGTACATGATGTACCAATGAAGTAACTAGGAGAGTTGTAGATGGAGGTATGTACATGATGCACCAATGAAGTAACAAGGGGAGTTGTAGATGGAGGTATACACGTACATGATGCACCAATGAAGTAACAAGGAGAGTTGTAGATGGAGGTATGTACATGATGCACCAATGAAGTAACAAGGAGAGTTGTATATGGAGGTATGTACATGATGCACCAATGAAGTAACAAGGAGAGTTGTAGATGGAGGTATGTACATGATGCACCAATGAAGTAACAAGGAGAATTGTAGATGGAGGTACGTACATGATGTACCAATGAAGTAACAAGGAGAGTTGTAGATGGAGGTACGTACATGATGTACCAATGAAGTAACAAGGAGAGTTGTAGATGGAGGTACGTACATGATGTACCAATGAAGTAACAAGGAGAGTTGTAGATGGAGGTACGTACATGATGTACCAATGAAGTAACAAGGAGAGTTGTAGATGGAGGTACGTACATGATGTACCAATGAAGTAACAAGGAGAGTTGTAGATGGAGGTATGTACATGATGCACCAATGAAGTAACTAGGAGAGTTGTAGATGGAGGTATGTATGTGATGCACCAATGAAGTAACAAGGAGAGTTGTAGATGGAGGTATGTACATGATGCACCAATGAAGTAACAAGGAGAGTTGTAGATGGAGGTGTGTGTATGTGATGCACCAATGAAGTAACAAGGAGAGTTGTAGATGGAGGCGTGTACATGATGTACCAATGAAGTAACAAGGAGAGTTGTAGATGGAGGTATGTACATGATGTACCAATGAAGTAACAAGGAGAGTTGTAGATGGAGGTGTGTGTATGTGATGCACCAATGAAGTAACAAGGAGAGTTGTAGATGGAGGTACATACATGATGTACCAATGAAGTAACAAGGGGAGTTGTAGATGGAGGTATGTACATGATGTACCAATGAAGTAACAAGGAGAGTTGTAGATGGCGGTATGTACATGATGTACCAATGAAGTAACAAGGAGAGTTGTAGATGGAGGTATGTACATGATGTACCAATGAAGTAACAAGGAGAGTTGTAGATGGCGGTATGTACATGATGTACCAATGAAGTAACAAGGGGAGTTGTAGATAGAGGTATGTACATGATGCACCAATGAAGTAACTAGGAGAGTTGTAGATGGAGGTATGTACATGAGTAACCAATGAAGTAACAAGGGGAGTTGTAGATAGAGGTATGTACATGATGCACCAATGAAGTAACAAGGAGAGTTGTAGATAGAGGTATGTACATGATGCACCAATGAAGTAACTAGGAGAGTTGTAGATGGAGGTATGTACATGAGTAACCAATGAAGTAACAAGGGGAGTTGTAGATAGAGGTATGTACATGATGTACCAATGAAGTAACAAGGAGAGTTGTAGATGGAGGTGTGTACATGATGCACCAATGAAGTAACTAGGAGAGTTGTAGATGGAGGTACGTACATGATGTACCAATGAAGTAACAAGGAGAGTTGTAGATGGAGGTGTGTACATGATGTACCAATGAAGTAACAAGGAGAATTGTTGATGGAGGTATGTACATGATGTACCAATGAAGTAACAAGGGGAGTTGTAGATAGAGGTATGTACATGATGCACCAATGAAGTAACAAGGAGAGTTGTAGATGGAGGTACGTACATGATGTACCAATGAAGTAACAAGGAGAGTTGTAGATGGAGGTATGTACATGATGCACCAATGAAGTAACAAGGAGAGTTGTAGATGGAGATACATACATGATGTACCAATGAAGTAACAAGGAGAGTTGTAGATGGAGGTATGTACATGATGCACCAATGAAGTAACAAGGAGAATTGTAGATGGAGGTACGTACATGATGTACCAATGAAGTAACAAGGAGAGTTGTAGATGGAGGTGTGTACATGATGTACCAATGAAGTAACACGGAGAGTTGTAGATGGAGGTATACACGTACATGATGCACCAATGAAGTAACAAGGAGAGTTGTAGATGGAGGTATGTACATGATGCACCAATGAAGTAACAAGGAGTGTTGTAGATGGAGGTATGTACATGATGCACCAATGAATTAACAAGGAGAGTTGTAGATGGAGGTATGTACATGATGCACCAATGAAGTAACAAGGAGAATTGTAGATGGAGGTACGTACATGATGTACCAATGAAGTAACAAGGAGAGTTGTAGATGGAGGTACATACATGATGTACCAATGAAGTAACAAGGAGAGTTGTAGATGGAGGTACGTACATGATGTACCAATGAAGTAACAAGGAGAGTTGTAGATGGAGGTATGTACATGATGCACCAATGAAGTAACTAGGAGAGTTGTAGATGGAGGTATGTATGTGATGCACCAATGAAGTAACAAGGAGAGTTGTAGATGGAGGTACATACATGATGCACCAATGAAGTAACAAGGAGAGTTGTAGATGGAGGTGTGTGTATGTGATGCACCAATGAAGTAACAAGGAGAGTTGTAGATGGAGGCGTGTACATGATGCACCAATGAAGTAACAAGGAGAGTTGTAGATGGAGGTACATACATGATGTACCAATGAAGTAACAAGGAGAGTTGTAGATGGAGGTGTGCGTACATGATGCACCAATGAAGTAACAAGGAGAGTTGTAGATCGAGGTATGTACATGATGCACCAATGAAGTAACAAGGAGAGTTGTAGATGGAGGTATGTACATGATGCACCAATGAAATAACAAGGAGAGTTGTAGATGGAGGTATGTACATGATGCACCAATGAAGTAACAAGGAGAGTTGTAGATGGAGGTGTGTACATGATGCACCAATTAAGTAACAAGGAGAGTTGTAGATGGAGGTACATACATGATGTACCAATGAAGTAACAAGGAGAGTTGTTGATGGAGGTATGTACATGATGTACCAATGAAGTAACTAGGAGAGTTGTAGATGGAGGTGTGTGTACATGATGTACCAATGAAGTAACAAGGAGAGTTGTAGATGGAGGTACGTACATGATGCACCAATGAAGTAACAAGGAGAGTTGTAGATGGAGGTACATACATGATGTACCAATGAAGTCACAAGGAGAGTTGTAGATGGAGGTACGTACATGATGCACCAATGAAGTAACAAGGAGAGTTGTAGATAGAGGTATACACGTACATGATGTATCAATAAAGTAACAAGGAGAGTTGTAGATGGAGGTATGTACATGATGTACCAATGAAGTAACAAGGGGAGTTGTAGATAGAGGTATGTACATGATGCACCAATGAAGTAACAAGGAGAGTTGTAGATGGAGGTATGTACATGATGTACCAATGAAGTAATGACGAGAGTTGTAGATGGAGTTATGTACATGATGTACCAATGAAGTAACAAGGAGAGTTGTAGATGGAGGTATGTACATGATGTACCAATGAAGTAACTAGGAGAGTTGTAGATTGAGGTATGTACATGATGCACCAATGAAGTAACAAGGAGAGTTGTAGATGGAGGTGTGTACGTCATGTACCAATGAAGTAACAAGGAGAGTTGTAGATGGAGGTATGTACATGATGCACCAATGAAGTAACAAGGAGAATTGAAGATGGAGGTACATACATGATGTACCAATGAAGTAACAAGGAGAGTTGTAGATGGAGGTGTGTACATGATGTACCAATGAAGTAACAAGGAGAGTTGTAGATGGAGGTGTGTACATGATGTACCAATGAAGTAACAAGGAGAGTTGTAGATGGAGGTATGTACATGATGTACCAATGAAGTAACAAGGGGAGTTGTAGATAGAGGTATGTACATGATGCACCAATGAAGTAACAAGGAGAGTTGTAGATGGAGGTACGTACATGATGTACCAATGAAGTAACAAGGAGAGTTGTAGATGGAGGTATGTACATGATGTACCAATGAAGTAACAAGGAGAGTTGTAGATGGTGGTATGTACATGATGCACCAATGAAGTAACAAGGAGAGTTGTAGATGGAGATACATACATGATGTACCAATGAAGTAACAAGGAGAGTTGTAGATGGTGGTATGTACATGATGTACCAATGAAGTAACACGGAGAGTTGTAGATGGAGGTATACACGTACATGATGCACCAATGAAGTAACAAGGAGAGTTGTAGATGGAGGTATGTACATGATGCACCAATGAAGTAACAAGGAGTGTTGTAGATGGAGGTATGTACATGATGCACCAATGAATTAACAAGGAGAGTTGTAGATGGAGGTATGTACATGATGCACCAAGGAAGTAACAAGGAGAATTGTAGATGGAGGTACGTACATGATGTACCAATGAAGTAACAAGGAGAGTTGTAGATGGAGGTATGTACATGATGTACCAATGAAGTAACAAGGAGAGTTGTAGATGGAGGTATGTACATGATGCACCAATGAAGTAACTATGAGAGTTGTAGATGGAGGTATGTATGTGATGCACCAATGAAGTAACAAGGAGAGTTGTAGATGGAGGTACATACATGATGCACCAATGAAGTAACAAGGAGAGTTGTAGATGGAGGTGTGTGTATGTGATGCACCAATGAAGTAACAAGGAGAGTTGTAGATGGAGGCGTGTACATGATGCACCAATGAAGTAACAAGGAGAGTTGTAGATGGAGGTACATACATGATGTACCAATGAAGTAACAAGGAGAGTTGTAGATGGAGGTGTGCGTACATGATGCACCAATGAAGTAACAAGGAGAGTTGTAGATCGAGGTATGTACATGATGCACCAATGAAGTAACAAGGAGAGTTGTAGATGGAGGGATGTACATGATGCACCAATGAAATAACAAGGAGAGTTGTAGATGGAGGTATGTACATGATGCAGCAATGAAGTAACATGGAGAGTTGTAGATGGAGGTGTGTACATGATGCACCAATGAAGTAACAAGGAGAGTTGTAGATGGAGGTACATACATGATGTACCAATGAAGTAACAAGGAGAGTTGTTGATGGAGGTATGTACATGATGCACCAATGAAGTAACTAGGAGAGTTGTAGATGGAGGTACGTACATGATGTACCAATGAAGTAACTAGGAGAGTTGTAGATGGAGGTACATACATGATGTACCAATGAAGTCACAAGGAGAGTTGTAGATGGAGGTACGTACATGATGCACCAATGAAGTAACAAGGAGAGTTGTAGATGGAGGTATACACGTACATGATGTATCAATAAAGTAACAAGGAGAGTTGTAGATGGAGGTACGTACATGATGCACCAATGAAGTAACTAGGAGAGTTGTAGATGGAGGTGTGTACATGATGCACCAATGAAGTAACAAGGAGAGTTGTAGATGGAGGTACATACATGATGTACCAATGAAGTAACAAGGAGAGTTGTAGATGGAGGTGTGTACGTCATGTACCAATGAAGTAACAAGGAGAGTTGTAGATGGAGGTATGTACATGATGCACCAATGAAGTAACAGGGAGAGTTGTAGATGGTGGTATGTACATGATGCACCAATGAAGTAACTAGGAGAGTTGTAGATGGAGGTATGTACATGATGTACCAATGAAGTAACAAGGAGAGTTGTAGATGGAGGTGTGTACATGATGTACCAATGAAGTAACAAGGAAAGTTTTAGATGGAGGTACATTCATGATGCACCAATGAAGTAACAAGGAGAGTTGTAGATGGAGGTGTGTACATGATGTACCAATGAAGTAACAAGGAGAGTTGTAGATGGAGGTGTGTACATGATGCACCAATGAAGTAACAAGGAGAGTTGTAGATGGAGGTGTGTACATGATGTACCAATGAAGTAACTAGGAGAGTTGTAGATGGAGGTATGTACATGATGCACCAATGAAGTAACAAGGAGAGTTGTAGATGGAGGTGTGTACATGATGTACCAATGAAGTAACAAGGAGAGTTGTAGATGGAGGTACGTACATGATGTACCAATGAAGTAACAAGGAGAGTTGTAGATAGAGGTATGTACATGATGCACCAATGAAGTAACAAGGAGAGTTGTAGATGGAGGTACATACATGATGTACCAATGAAGTAACAAGGAGAGTTGTAGATGGAGGTATGTACATGATGTACCAATGAAGTAAGAAGGAGAGTTGTAGATGGAGGTATGTACATGATGCACCAATGAAGTAACAAGGAGAGTTGTAGATGGAGGTGTGTACATGATGCACCAATGAAGTAACAAGGAGAGTTGTAGATGGTGGTATGTACATGATGTACCAATGAAGTAACAAGGAGAATTGTAGATGGAGGTATGTACATGATGTACCAATGAAGTAACAAGGGGAGTTGTAGATAGAGGTATGTACATGATGCACCAATGAAGTAACAAGGAGAGTTGTAGATGGAGGTACGTACATGATGTACCAATGAAGTAACAAGGAGAGTTGTAGATGGAGGTATGTACATGATGCACCAATGAAGTAACAAGGAGAGTTGTAGATGGAGATACATACATGATGTACCAATGAAGTAACAAGGAGAGTTGTAGATGGAGGTATGTACATGATGTACCAATGAAGTAACACGGAGAGTTGTAGATGGAGGTATACACGTACATGATGCACCAATGAAGTAACAAGGAGAGTTGTAGATGGAGGTATGTACATGATGCACCAATGAAGTAACAAGGAGTGTTGTAGATGGAGGTATGTACATGATGCATCAATGAATTAACAAGGAGAGTTGTAGATGGAGGTATGTACATGATGCACCAAGGAAGTAACAAGGAGAATTGTAGATGGAGGTACGTACATGATGTACCAATGAAGTAACAAGGAGAGTTGTAGATGGAGGTACGTACATGATGTACCAATGAAGTAACAAGGAGAGTTGTAGATGGAGGTACGTACATGATGTACCAATGAAGTAACAAGGAGAGTTGTAGATGGAGGTATGTACATGATGCACCAATGAAGTAACTATGAGAGTTGTAGATGGAGGTATGTATGTGATGCACCAATGAAGTAACAAGGAGAGTTGTAGATGGAGGTACATACATGATGCACCAATGAAGTAACAAGGAGAGTTGTAGATGGAGGTGTGTGTATGTGATGCACCAATGAAGTAACAAGGAGAGTTGTAGATGGAGGCGTGTACATGATGCACCAATGAAGTAACAAGGAGAGTTGTAGATGGAGGTACATACATGATGTACCAATGAAGTAACAAGGAGAGTTGTAGATGGAGGTGTGCGTACATGATGCACCAATGAAGTAACAAGGAGAGTTGTAGATCAAGGTATGTACATGATGCACCAATGAAGTAACAAGGAGAGTTGTAGATGGAGGGATGTACATGATGCACCAATGAAATAACAAGGAGAGTTGTAGATGGAGGTATGTACATGATGCACCAATGAAGTAACAAGGAGAGTTGTAGATGGAGGTGTGTACATGATGCACCAATGAAGTAACAAGGAGAGTTGTAGATGGAGGTACATACATGATGTACCAATGAAGTAACAAGGAGAGTTGTTGATGGAGGTATGTACATGATGTACCAATGAAGTAACTAGGAGAGTTGTAGATGGAGGTACATACATGATGTACCAATGAAGTCACAAGGAGAGTTGTAGATGGAGGTACGTACATGATGCACCAATGAAGTAACAAGGAGAGTTGTAGATGGAGGTATACACGTACATGATGTATCAATAAAGTAACAAGGAGAGTTGTAGATGGAGGTACGTACATGATGCACCAATGAAGTAACTAGGAGAGTTGTAGATGGAGGTGTGTACATGATGCACCAATGAAGTAACAAGGAGAGTTGTAGATGGAGGTACATACATGATGTACCAATGAAGTAACAAGGAGAGTTGTAGATGGAGGTGTGTACGTCATGTACGAATGAAGTAACAAGGAGAGTTGTAGATGGAGGTATGTTCATGATGCACCAATGAAGTAACAGGGAGAGTTGTAGATGGTGGTATGTACATGATGCACCAATGAAGTAACTAGGAGAGTTGTAGATGGAGGTATGTACATGATGTACCAATGAAGTAACAGGGAGAGTTGTAGATGGAGGTACATACATGATGTACCAATGAAGTAACAAGGAGAGTTGTAGATGGAGGTATACACGTACATGATGCACCAATGAAGTAACAAGGAGAGTTGTAGATGGAGGTATGTACATGATGCACCAATGAAGTAACAAGGAGTGTTGTAGATGGAGGTATGTACATGATGCACCAATGAATTAACAAGGAGAGTTGTAGATGGAGGTATGTACATGATGCACCAAGGAAGTAACAAGGAGAATTGTAGATGGAGGTACGTACATGATGTACCAATGAAGTAACAAGGAGAGTTGTAGATGGAGGTACGTACATGATGTACCAATGAAGTAACAAGGAGAGTTGTAGATGGAGGTACGTACATGATGTACCAATGAAGTAACAAGGAGAGTTGTAGATGGAGGTATGTACATGATGAACCAATGAAGTAACTATGAGAGTTGTAGATGGAGGTATGTATGTGATGCACCAATGAAGTAACAAGGAGAGTTGTAGATGGAGGTACATACATGATGCACCAATGAAGTAACAAGGAGAGTTGTAGATGGAGGTGTGTGTATGTGATGCACCAATGAAGTAACAAGGAGAGTTGTAGATGGAGGCGTGTACATGATGCACCAATGAAGTAACAAGGAGAGTTGTAGATGGAGGTACATACATGATGTACCAATGAAGTAACAAGGAGAGTTGTAGATGGAGGTGTGCGTACATGATGCACCAATGAAGTAACAAGGAGAGTTGTAGATCGAGGTATGTACATGATGCACCAATGAAGTAACAAGGAGAGTTGTAGATGGAGGGATGTACATGATGCACCAATGAAATAACAAGGAGAGTTGTAGATGGAGGTATGTACATGATGCACCAATGAAGTAACAAGGAGAGTTGTAGATGGAGGTGTGTACATGATGCACCAATGAAGTAACAAGGAGAGTTGTAGATGGAGGTACATACATGATGTACCAATGAAGTAACAAGGAGAGTTGTTGATGGAGGTATGTACATGATGTACCAATGAAGTAACTAGGAGAGTTGTAGATGGAGGTACATACATGATGTACCAATGAAGTCACAAGGAGAGTTGTAGATGGAGGTACGTACATGATGCACCAATGAAGTAACAAGGAGAGTTGTAGATGGAGGTATACACGTACATGATGTATCAATAAAGTAACAAGGAGAGTTGTAGATGGAGGTACGTACATGATGCACCAATGAAGTAACTAGGAGAGTTGTAGATGGAGGTGTGTACATGATGCACCAATGAAGTAACAAGGAGAGTTGTAGATGGAGGTACATACATGATGTACCAATGAAGTAACAAGGAGAGTTGTAGATGGAGGTGTGTACGTCATGTACCAATGAAGTAACAAGGAGAGTTGTAGATGGAGGTATGTACATGATGCACCAATGAAGTAACAGGGAGAGTTGTTGATGGTGGTATGTACATGATGCACCAATGAAGTAACTAGGAGAGTTGTAGATGGAGGTATGTACATGATGTACCAATGAAGTAACAAGGAGAGTTGTAGATGGAGGTGTGTACATGATGTACCAATGAAGTAACACGGAGAGTTGTAGATGGAGGTATACACGTACATGATGCACCAATGAAGTAACAAGGAGAGTTGTAGATGGAGGTATGTACATGATGCACCAATGAAGTAACAAGGAGTGTTGTAGATGGAGGTATGTACATGATGCACTAATGAATTAACAAGGAGAGTTGTAGATGGAGGTATGTACATGATGCACCAAGGAAGTAACAAGGAGAATTGTAGATGGAGGTACGTACATGATGTACCAATGAAGTAACAAGGAGAGTTGTAGATGGAGGTACGTACATGATGTACCAATGAAGTAACAAGGAGAGTTGTAGATGGAGGTACGTACATGATGTACCAATGAAGTAACAAGGAGAGTTGTAGATGGAGGTATGTACATGATGCACCAATGAAGTAACTATGAGAGTTGTAGATGGAGGTATGTATGTGATGCACCAATGAAGTAACAAGGAGAGTTGTAGATGGAGGTACATACATGATGCACCAATGAAGTAACAAGGAGAGTTGTAGATGGAGGTGTGTGTATGTGATGCACCAATGAAGTAACAAGGAGAGTTGTAGATGGAGGCGTGTACATGATGCACCAATGAAGTAACAAGGAGAGTTGTAGATGGAGGTACATACATGATGTACCAATGAAGTAACAAGGAGAGTTGTAGATGGAGGTGTGCGTACATGATGCACCAATGAAGTAACAAGGAGAGTTGTAGATCGAGGTATGTACATGATGCACCAATGAAGTAACAAGGAGAGTTGTAGATGGAGGGATGTACATGATGCACCAATGAAATAACAAGGAGAGTTGTAGATGGAGGTATGTACATGATGCACCAATGAAGTAACAGGGAGAGTTGTAGATGGAGGTGTGTACATGATGCACCAATGAAGTAACAAGGAGAGTTGTAGATGGAGGTACATACATGATGTACCAATGTAGTAACAAGGAGAGTTGTTGATGGAGGTATGTACATGATGTACCAATGAAGTAACTAGGAGAGTTGTAGATAGAGGTACATACATGATGTACCAATGAAGTCACAAGGAGAGTTGTAGATGGAGGTACGTACATGATGCACCAATGAAGTAACAAGGAGAGTTGTAGATGGAGGTATACACGTACATGATGTATCAATAAAGTAACAAGGAGAGTTGTAGATGGAGGTACGTACATGATGCACCAATGAAGTAACTAGGAGAGTTGTAGATGGAGGTGTGTACATGATGCACCAATGAAATAACAAGGAGAGTTGTAGATGGAGGTGTGTACGTCATGTACCAATGAAGTAACAAGGAGAGTTGTAGATGGAGGTATGTACATGATGCACCAATGAAGTAACAGGGAGAGTTGTAGATGGTGGTATGTACATGATGCACCAATGAAGTAACTAGGAGAGTTGTAGATGGAGGTATGTACATGATGTACCAATGAAGTAACAAGGAGAGTTGTAGATGGAGGTGTGTACATGATGTACCAATGAAGTAACAAGGAAAGTTGTAGATGGAGGTACATTCATGATGCACCAATGAAGTAACAAGGAGAGTTGTAGATGGAGGTGTGTACATGATGCACCAATGAAGTAACAAGGAGAGTTGTAGATGGAGGTATGTACATGATGCACCAATGAAGTAAGAAGGAGAGTTGTAGATGGAGGTACATACATGATGTACCAATGAAGTAACAAGGAGAGTTGTAGATGGAGGTATGTACATGATGTACCAATGAAGTAAGAAGGAGAGTTGTAGATGGAGGTATGTACATGATGTACCAATGAAGTAACAAGGAGAGTTGTAGATGGAGGTGTGTGTACATGATGCACCAATGAAATAACAAGGAGACTTGTAGATGGAGGTACATACATGATGTACCAATGAAGTAAGAAGGAGAGTTGTAGATGGAGGTACGTACATGATGCACCAATGAAGTAAAAAGGAGAGTTGTAGATGGAGGTACGTACATGATGTACCAATGAAGTAACAAGGAGAGTTGTAGATGGAGGTGTGTGTACATGATGCACCAATGAAATAACAAGGAGACTTGTAGATGGAGGTACATACATGATGTACCAATGAAGTAACACGGAGAGTTGTAGATGGAGGTATACACGTACATGATGCACCAATGAAGTAACAAGGAGAGTTGTAGATGGAGGTATGTACATGATGCACCAATGAAGTAACAAGGAGTGTTGTAGATGGAGGTATGTACATGATGCACTAATGAATTAACAAGGAGAGTTGTAGATGGAGGTATGTACATGATGCACCAAGGAAGTAACAAGGAGAATTGTAGATGGAGGTACGTACATGATGTACCAATGAAGTAACAAGGAGAGTTGTAGATGGAGGTACGTACATGATGTACCAATGAAGTAACAAGGAGAGTTGTAGATGGAGGTACGTACATGATGTACCAATGAAGTAACAAGGAGAGTTGTAGATGGAGGTATGTACATGATGCACCAATGAAGTAACTATGAGAGTTGTAGATGGAGGTATGTATGTGATGCACCAATGAAGTAACAAGGAGAGTTGTAGATGGAGGTACATACATGATGCACCAATGAAGTAACAAGGAGAGTTGTAGATGGAGGTGTGTGTATGTGATGCACCAATGAAGTAACAAGGAGAGTTGTAGATGGAGGCGTGTACATGATGCACCAATGAAGTAACAAGGAGAGTTGTAGATGGAGGTACATACATGATGTACCAATGAAGTAACAAGGAGAGTTGTAGATGGAGGTGTGCGTACATGATGCACCAATGAAGTAACAAGGAGAGTTGTAGATCGAGGTATGTACATGATGCACCAATGAAGTAACAAGGAGAGTTGTAGATGGAGGGATGTACATGATGCACCAATGAAATAACAAGGAGAGTTGTAGATGGAGGTATGTACATGATGCACCAATGAAGTAACAGGGAGAGTTGTAGATGGAGGTGTGTACATGATGCACCAATGAAGTAACAAGGAGAGTTGTAGATGGAGGTACATACATGATGTACCAATGTAGTAACAAGGAGAGTTGTTGATGGAGGTATGTACATGATGTACCAATGAAGTAACTAGGAGAGTTGTAGATAGAGGTACATACATGATGTACCAATGAAGTCACAAGGAGAGTTGTAGATGGAGGTACGTACATGATGCACCAATGAAGTAACAAGGAGAGTTGTAGATGGAGGTATACACGTACATGATGTATCAATAAAGTAACAAGGAGAGTTGTAGATGGAGGTACGTACATGATGCACCAATGAAGTAACTAGGAGAGTTGTAGATGGAGGTGTGTACATGATGCACCAATGAAATAACAAGGAGAGTTGTAGATGGAGGTGTGTACGTCATGTACCAATGAAGTAACAAGGAGAGTTGTAGATGGAGGTATGTACATGATGCACCAATGAAGTAACAGGGAGAGTTGTAGATGGTGGTATGTACATGATGCACCAATGAAGTAACTAGGAGAGTTGTAGATGGAGGTATGTACATGATGTACCAATGAAGTAACAAGGAGAGTTGTAGATGGAGGTGTGTACATGATGTACCAATGAAGTAACAAGGAAAGTTGTAGATGGAGGTACATTCATGATGCACCAATGAAGTAACAAGGAGAGTTGTAGATGGAGGTGTGTACATGATGCACCAATGAAGTAACAAGGAGAGTTGTAGATGGAGGTATGTACATGATGCACCAATGAAGTAAGAAGGAGAGTTGTAGATGGAGGTACATACATGATGTACCAATGAAGTAACAAGGAGAGTTGTAGATGGAGGTATGTACATGATGTACCAATGAAGTAAGAAGGAGAGTTGTAGATGGAGGTACGTACATGATGCACCAATGAAGTAAAAAGGAGAGTTGTAGATGGAGGTACGTACATGATGTACCAATGAAGTAACAAGGAGAGTTGTAGATGGAGGTGTGTGTACATGATGCACCAATGAAATAACAAGGAGACTTGTAGATGGAGGTACATACATGATGTACCAATGAAGTAAGAAGGAGAGTTGTAGATGGAGGTACGTACATGATGCACCAATGAAGTAAAAAGGAGAGTTGTAGATGGAGGTACGTACATGATGCACCAATGAAGTAACAAGGAGAGTTGTAAATGGAGGTATGTACATGATGCACCAATGAAGTAACAAGGAGAGTTGTAGATGGAGGTACATACATGATGTACCAATGAAGTAACAAGGAGAGTTGTAGATGGAGGTATGTACATGATGCACCAATGAAGTAACAAGGAGAGTTGTAGATGGAGGTACGTACATGATGCACCAATGAAATAACAAGGAGAGTTGTAGATGGAGGTACATACATGATGTACCAATGAAGTAAGAAGGAGAGTTGTAGATGGAGGTACTTACATGATGCACCAATGAAGTAACAAGGAGAGTTGTAGATGGAGGTACATACATGATGTACCAATGAAGTAAGAAGGAGAGTTGTAGATGGAGGTACTTACATGATGTACCAATGAAGTAACAAGGAGAGTTGTAGATGGAGGTATGTATGTCATGTACCAATGAAGTAACAAAGATAGTTGTAGATGGAGGTATGTACATGATGCATCAATGAAGTAACAAGGAGAGTTGTAGATGGAGGTATGTTCATGATGCACCAATGAAGTAACAAGGAGAGTTGTAGATGGAGGTATGTACGTCATGTACCAATGAAGTAACAAGGAGAGTTGTAGATGGAGGTGTATACATGATGCACCAATGAAGTAATAAGGAGAGTTGTAGATGGAGGTACATACATAATGCACCAATGAAGTAACAAGGAGAGTTGTAGATGGAGGTACGTACATGATGTACCAATGAAGTAACAAGGAGAGTTGTAGATGGAGGTATGTACGTCATGTACCAATGAAGTAATAAGGTATGTTTTTATGAGGGTATAATCCATTGGCTTTCCTAGATGAATGCTGGTGCATTTCTACTGACCATAATTCTTATATTTTGTATAGATATTACATAATAGATGAATAAGATATACCTTTTCATAATTTGTCCTTAAATCTGATTGTATTGACAGATTTGTACGTAATTTACTTGATATTGATAGAGTTGTACATAATAGTGTATAATGCATGTATTTTGTATAGTAAGAAGCTATAATGGCGTGTGATACAGGGCACATAGGCTAACATTACATACACACTAAATAATGTGCGTAAAATATGCCTATAGTCAAGATGAGTTTAAACACTTTGATGCACAGCGTTAGTCAGTGAGTTGATTGATTTGAATTTAAACCTCACATATGTGCCCTGAGGAGACTTCAAGGGTTAGAGGTCCCATGGCGAGAAACCCGGAACCTACTCAGGGGGTGAGAGAAAAGTACCAGGTAGGTCTGGAAGTCATTTCTCAAACGCTAAGTTTTGGGTGCCCCCAGATCTTACCACCCTGACCTGGATCATAAGGGTATTCCAGTGTTGACAGGATCAATCACTACGATTGGAGCATATATAGACGGGGAAGGCATGTACCAATATAGGTAATCATAGGTAATACAGGTCTCCCACTTCCCCTTACTGACTGGATCGTGGGGGGTGTGCAGAACGTAGTAGGGAGGCTCAGATCATAGTGTTTGAGAAATACCAAGCTGGTCCAGGTAGGTCTGGTCATACCACTACACCTGTTTACATTGTACAGGTGTGTCAGGGGGTGAGAGACAAGTACCAGGTAGGTCTGGTCATACCACAACACCTGTTTACATTGTACAGGTGTGTCAGGGGGTGAGAGACAAGTACCAGGTAGGTCTGGTCATACCACTACACCTGTTTACATTGTACAGGTGTGTCAGGGGGTGAGAGATAAGTACCAGGTAGGTCTGGTCATACCACAACACCTGTTTACATTGTACAGGTGTGTCAGGGGGTGAGAGACAAGTACCAGGTAGGTCTGGTCATACCACAACACCTGTTTACATTGTACAGGTGTGTCAGGGGGTGAGAGACAAGTACCAGGTAGGTCTGGTCATACCACTACACCTGTTTACATTGTACAGGTGTGTCAGGGGTGAGAGACAAGTACCAGGTAGGTCTGGTCATACCACAACACCTGTTTACATTGTACAGGTGTGTCAGGGGGGGCAGAGTGAGAGACAAGTACCAGGTAGGTCTGGTCATACCACTACACCTGTTTACATTGTACAGGTGTGTCAGGGGGGGGGCGGGGTAAGAGACAAGTACCAGGTAGGTCTGGTCATACCACAACACCTGTTTACATTGTACAGGTGTGTCAGGGGTGAGAGACAAGTACCAGGTAGGTGTGGTCATACCACTACACCTGTTTACATTGTACAGGTGTGTCAGGGGGGGCAGAGTGAGAGACAAGTACCAGGTAGGTCTGGTTATACCACTACACCTGTTTACATTGTACAGGTGTGTCAGGGGGGGCAGAGTGAGAGACAAGTACCAGGTAGGTCTGGTTATACCACTACACCTGTTTACATTGTACAGGTGTGTCAGGGGGGCAGAGTGAGAGACAAGTACCAGGTAGGTCTGGTCATACCACAACACCTGTTTACATTGTACAGGTGTGTCAGGGGGTGAGAGACAAGTACCTGGTAGGTCTGGTCATACCACAACACCTGTTTACATTGTACAGGTGTGTCAGGGGGTGAGAGACAAGTACCAGGTAGGTCTGGTCATACCACAACACCTGTTTACATTGTACAGGTGTGTCAGGGGGTGGGGCAGAGTGAGAGACAAGTACCAGGTAGGTCTGGTCATACCACTACACCTGTTTACATTGTACAGGTGTGTCAGGGGGTGAGAGACAAGTACCAGGTAGGTCTGGTCATACCACTACACCTGTTTACATTGTACAGGTGTGTCAGGGGTGAGAGACAAGTACCAGGTAGGTCTGGTCATACCACAACACCTGTTTACATTGTACAGGTGTGTCAGGGGGTGAGAGACAAGTACCAGGTAGGTCTGGTCATACCACTACACCTGTTTACATTGTACAGGTGTGTCAGGGGGGGGGGGCGGGGTAAGAGACAAGTACCAGGTAGGTCTGGTTATACCACTACACCTGTTTACATTGTACAGGTGTGTCAGGGGGGGGCAGAGTGAGAGACAAGTACCAGGTAGGTCTGGTTATACCACTACACCTGTTTACATTGTACAGGTGTGTCAGGGGGTCAGAGTGAGAGACAAGTACCAGGTAGGTCTGGTCATACCACAACACCTGTTTACATTGTACAGGTGTGTCAGGGGGTGAGAGACAAGTACCTGGTAGGTCTGGTCATACCACAACACCTGTTTACATTGTACAGGTGTGTCAGGGGGTGAGAGACAAGTACCAGGTAGGTCTGGTCATACCACAACACCTGTTTACATTGTACAGGTGTGTCAGGGGGGGGGGGGCAGAGTGAGAGACAAGTACCAGGTAGGTCTGGTCATACCACTACACCTGTTTACATTGTACAGGTGTGTCAGGGGGTGAGAGACAAGTACCAGGTAGGTCTGGTCATACCACTACACCTGTTTACATTGTACAGGTGTGTCAGGGATGAGAGACAAGTACCAGGTAGGTCTGGTCATACCACAACACCTGTTTACATTGTACAGGTGTGTCAGGGGGTGAGAGACAAGTACCAGGTAGGTCTGGTCATACCACTACACCTGTTTACATTGTACAGGTGTGTCAGGGGGTGGGGCGGGGTAAGAGACAAGTACCAGGTAGGTCTGGTTATACCACTACACCTGTTTACATTGTACAGGTGTGTCAGGGGGGGGCAGAGTGAGAGACAAGTACCAGGTAGGTCTGGTTATACCACTACACCTGTTTACATTGTACAGGTGTGTCAGGGGGGCAGAGTGAGAGACAAGTACCAGGTAGGTCTGGTCATACCACTACACCTGTTTACATTGTACAGGTGTGTCAGGGGGGCAGAGTGAGAGACAAGTACCAGGTAGGTCTGGTCATACCACAACACCTGTTTACATTGTACAGGTGTGTCAGGGGGGCAGAGTGAGAGACAAGTACCAGGTAGGTCTGGTTATACCACTACACCTGTTTACATTGTACAGGTGTGTCAGGGGGGCAGAGTGAGAGACAAGTACCAGGTAGGTCTGGTCATACCACTACACCTGTTTACATTGTACAGGTGTGTCAGGGGGGGGCGGGGTAAGAGACAAGTACCAGGTAGGTCTGGTCATACCACTACACCTGTTTACATTGTACAGGTGTGTCAGGGGGTGAGAGACAAGTACCAGGTAGGTCTGGTCATACCACAACACCTGTTTACATTGTACAGGTGTGTCAGGGGTGAGAGACAAGTACCAGGTAGGTCTGGTCATACCACTACACCTGTTTACATTGTACAGGTGTGTCAGGGGGTGAGAGACAAGTACCAGGTAGGTCTGGTCATACCACTACACCTGTTTACATTGTACAGGTGTGTCAGGGGGGGCAGAGTGAGAGACAAGTACCAGGTAGGTCTGGTTATACCACTACACCTGTTTACATTGTACAGGTGTGTCAGGGGGTGAGAGACAAGTACCAGGTAGGTCTGGTCATACCACTACACCTGTTTACATTGTACAGGTGTGTCAGGGGGGCAGAGTGAGAGACAAGTACCAGGTAGGTCTGGTTATACCACTACACCTGTTTACATTGTACAGGTGTGTCAGGGGGGCAGAGTGAGAGACAAGTACCAGGTAGGTCTGGTTATACCACTACACCTGTTTACATTGTACAGGTGTGTCAGGGGGTGAGAGACAAGTACCAGGTAGGTCTGGTCATACCACTACACCTGTTTACATTGTACAGGTGTGTCAGGGGGGCAGAGTGAGAGACAAGTACCAGGTAGGTCTGGTCATACCACTACACCTGTTTACATTGTACAGGTGTGTCGGGGGGGGCAGAGTGAGAGACAAGTACCAGGTAGGTCTGGTCATACCACAACACCTGTTTACATTGTACAGGTGTGTCAGAGGGTGAGAGACAAGTACCAGGTAGGTCTGGTCATACCACTACACCTGTTTACATTGTACAGGTGTGTCAGGGGGGGGGGGGTAAGAGACAAGTACCAGGTAGGTCTGGTCATACCACTACACCTGTTTACATTGTACAGGTGTGTCAGGGGGTGAGAGACAAGTACCAGGTAGGTCTGGTCATACCACAACACCTGTTTACATTGTACAGGTGTGTCAGGGGGTGAGAGACAAGTACCAGGTAGGTCTGGTCATACCACTACACCTGTTTACATTGTACAGGTGTGTCAGGGGGTGAGAGACATGTACCAGGTAGGTCTGGTCATACCACTACACCTGTTTACATTGTACAGGTGTGTCGGGGGGGCAGGGTGAGAGACAAGTACTAGGTAGGTACTTGTAGGTAGGGCACAAGGATATCCAACTTTTATTTGGGGAGGGGCGGCATTTTGCAAAATCAGTTCTCAGGGGGTAGGGGGTGCGAGAATTTTTATTGTAGTCATGGGGGGTGGTCGGAAATAAAATCTGCTGATCCGCCAAAATCCATCAAGCCCCCCCCAGGTAGCAATAAAGGACTCGGCCCTTACATTATACAGGTGTTTCAGACATGGAGCCTGTGTGTGTTTGGGGGTGTTGGGTTGTGTATACAGGTAGTAGAACCTGTAGGTATATGTTGCTCCTGTTGATGACCTTACCTAACATAACCTGCTCCTACCTACTCACCAATTTGTTCCTCTCACACCCTCCCGTGTTTACTACTTTCTCAATCCTACACCAGCCTATACTGCCAATATGTAAGGTCCACATGGCACCAGTGATATTATCACTTTTTTGGATTTGCGCAAGGATCAGCTGCCGTTGCCAATCAGAAAAACGAAAAAAAAAAAACACTTCATGATCACTACCCCAAGGGTTTGAACCCAGTAAGCACACTACGTGTTTCAACGTAGATTTTTTGGTAGATATTGGTTGGTTATCTACCAAACCTCTGTATGAGGTTGTAGCTATGTAAATACTGGTTGGTATAAATGGGTTTATCTCTGAGGTTGATACTACATAATTTTAAGAAGGTTTATTTCTGTAGATATTAAGTTAGAATTTTGGATTGATTACCTATGTGGGTAAGATGTTTTTTCTACATATTTTTACTTTCAGCTCATCTCAACAGATGGCAGTGTAGTATGCTATTGTATTTGTATCTCCATCGGTGTTATTGTCCTAAATGACCAGCTGTGATGTTAGTATACAATTCATTTGAAAGAACCATCAATCAACCTTTAATTTGGGAATAGGTTTGTTAAGAATAGTTAATCATTATGAGTAATATCTCCTCTGATTGGGATCAAGGTATGGTAACCCCCATTCCGTAACATTGGGGAAAAATACAACTATGGCCAGTATTAGAGAATCCTCACCACACAAGCAGGAGTTAAATATGTGACTCTTTAAATGATGAAACTTATGACTGAAGGACCTGAGGGGCTTACGTCTCCAAACCCTGGATATTATACCAGGAAGAAATGAATGATTTGAGAACATAAAAACCTATATAATCAAATGTTAAAGAGAGATACATTTATGTTCATTTTTGGGAGTATAGAGACAATCATTTACAGCTAAAGAATGTAATTTCTCTTCGTAAATTTCTGTGACAAAGAGGTATGTTTACGTAAATGTACTTATACGTAGATAATAGGTACATCTGCATACACGTTTACGTTTATCTACGATGAGGAAATACGTAAATGGGCTGAAATATCTATGTGCAATCTACATGTATATATAACGTATCTGTGTTAACTGAGAAGGCTGAATGGTTGCTTTTGGTCATCATGGTGCATCGTGAGTAACTCACCAGGGCTACACTCATGCATCATACCCACCCTACAGGGTCAATTCATTTCCCAAAGGTTGACATCATGCACCAATGCATCA
This sequence comes from Acholoe squamosa, assembly GCA_949317995.1. Classification (NCBI taxonomy): domain Eukaryota; kingdom Metazoa; phylum Annelida; class Polychaeta; order Phyllodocida; family Polynoidae; genus Acholoe; species Acholoe squamosa. The sequence goes on along the minus strand of OX439045.1, from coordinate 75,837,533 downwards.
TACCCACCCTACAGGGTCAATTCACTTCCCAAAGGTTGACATCATGCCCCAATGCATCATACCCACCCTACAGGGTCAATTCACTTCCCAAAGGTTGACATCATGCCCCAATGCATCATACCCACCCTACAGGGTCAATTCACTTCCCAAAGGTTGACATCATGCCCCAATGCATCATACCCACCCTACAGGGTCAATTCACTTCTCAAAGGTTGATATGATGCACCAATGAAGTGCCGGTGAGCAAAGTCTCAAGCACTTCATCAGTCAATACGAAACTCATGGAACATCGGCTTTGTTAGTAAAGTCACCACCGGGCCCATGGAAATTTGCAGACAGCAGGACCAAATGTCCTCTGGACCTTGGTCTATATTTCTGGTTTTTGCATCTTGCAAATCAGACCATCATTGAGGTTTTTACAGACAGGAATAAAAGGCATTACTGTTTGTTTAGATTTAAAGACTTGTATGATTCAGATGATCAGTAAATTCTTGTTTTCTTTCCTGAAAATAACAATCTTGATCCAGTTTTGCAGAACAATATCTGTGGGACCGAATGGTCTTCAAGGGGAATTATTTTTTGTATAAGTTGCCTGGTTGGCGAAAATGAAAAGCGCCCAAAGCTTTGTAAATTTTGTCAATAAAATCTCAATCAATCAATCTCTCTCTCAATCAATCAATCTCTCTCTCAATCAATCAATAGAATGAACTTCATTAGTGCATCATGTTGACCGAGGGGCATGATGCACTCCTGCATCAGCAGCCCTTGTCAGGTTAAGTACTATAAGGACCCTGACCTACAGGTGAGGCAGTGGTGTGTGTGTAGACCCAGTGGTATGACCCACTATGACCCACACACAGGGTACAGGTGCTACACACTGCTCATGTTACCTCCTACCACCTTACACTTTCAGTACAGAATGGTGCTGCTCCTATGGGAAAAGGTAGTTTTGTCTAAGAAGTGCCTCACCTGCCGCAGTCACTTTCTTTTCTGTCCTGACTTTTTTGCATGTTGCACAGAAGTGCTCATGTCAGTCAGGTACAAGAAGCTTTAATGAAGATGACAGCTACTTAAAACAAGGGGACTAAAAGGAGAATGATGAAGCAGAGCATCACTTTTCAAAGTCTGTTGGAACCTACTTAGTGCTCTCTTTAGCTTATGTACAACACCCTCCTAAGGTCATGGGTGTAATAGCCCGGTCTTGTGACCTCTTACCACGTTATGCTGCTATACTCACGTCACATCTACAGGGGGGGGGCTTGAAGGTTATTTGTAATATTAAACAGAGTGAAAATTCATGAAGAGTGTTAAAATTGTGATTCTCACCAAGATTTAATCTCTCTGGGAGGCTAAACATACATGCTTCAGAATACTTGCTTCAAATTCTCTACTCAGAAAAGATGGTGAAATTCATAAAAGCCATTTCAGGACACCTCATAGAGGTATCCTAAGATTTCAAAATCACTATTTTCCCATACCTTGTAGAAAACTTGCCAGACAGAATGTTTGCCAAAATTCAAGTCTTGCAAGCATATTTCAGAATTGCACCACAATTTTACAATAAGGAAACTTCACGCACTTAACCTAAAAATCAACAATATTCACCAAACCATAACACACCCAATCCATAACATTCAAAAGTTCATTGAATCTTTTGTATTTCTGAAGCCCTTGGAGAGAGCGAAAATTGTAGTTCTTACTAATAATCACTTTTGAAACTAGGCCTGCAGGCCTGAGAACACTCCATTTGAATTCCCTCTTCGGAAAGTCTAGTGTAGGCCCAATTCATTAAATCAATTCTAGGATACCTCCTAGAGGTGTCCCAAAATGTCAAATTTACTATTTTCCTATATCCTATAGAAACTTGCCAGACAAAATGTTTGCCAGGATTTAAGTCTGACAAGTATTTATCCTACAACTGCATCACACTGAGGAAACTCAATTGCATAAAAGCGCACTTACTTCACTAAAAACTAAAAACATTTATCAGATTTTCTCAACATACAATACGGGGATGTTGGGTAAAAATAGATCTGACCGCTGGTTGCTGTAGTGCTATCATGTAGGCAGGTACCATGCGTAGAAATCTTCCCCACTAAATGGGGACCACGCTGTCTAAACACAAGAGAAGTATTCCCTAGAATGTGGCCTCCAAGGGGTAAAAAACGACATGGCGACATTTGGCCATTTTGAGGTGACATTCTGACATTGCACCCTTTTAAAAGTGACATGTGACATGTCCATTTCCTAAAAAAAAATGACATGTGTCCTGAAGCCTTGAATTCCAACACATGGCTTTATTTTTAGACATGTAATTTTACCTAAAAAGGTGACATCTGACCTGAAGCCTTGAATTCTGGCGACATTGTGACATCAGGGGGGTCCCCTTGGGGGCCAATAACATGCGTCTCGGGTGAGATTGCACTTCTTTGTCCCTCTATGTGTATTCATTCCTCTCTGGCTGTACATCGGGCTTCTCTAGCCCTCTTACAAGGGTCTATATCTCCTCTTCCCTATCCCCTCGGATGTGTGTGGTGTGCATAATGTACATTCCTCTGTTAAATTGTGTAATGTAGCTCTCGCCATGAATATGATCTTAGCTGTCGAAATGATGTTAAACATCGATTACTCACTCACTCACTCACTCTGCCTGTATATGTTCACCTTCATTTCTGGGGTGCCTCTACCTTCCCCCCTTTCCCCCCCTTTCCCCCATTTTCCCACCTCCCCTATCACCCTTTCCCCTCTCTCCTCCCTTCCCCTGCCCTTCCCAGCTGGCAGACCTGGTTAAGGCGTTCACATGACCTTGAACAGCCTTTACCTTGACCTTTACACAAAAAGCTGCCAGCAGCGTCACCTGGGCGCCCCATGCCAGCAGCTTACTCCTCCCAGCATGCACTGCTGGCTCGTGACGTTCCCTGGCAGATCCATGGACTGGTCCAGGGCGTGGTCCTGGTTGTTACAAGGTAATGGTCCTAAGAAGAAGAAAAAGGAGAAGAAGAAATTCATGGGAAACAAGCACAATTAACTTCCACCCTGCTATTCTTTTTAAACATGGCTGCACTACACTGAAAACAGGGAAGATCCGAAACTAGTCAGCGGTGACCACTTTAGGTCCTCAAGTTGACGATACCTAAAACTACAACTTTAGGTAGTCAAAATGACGACTTTATGTCATCATCCTGATGACCTCAGTTGTCAGAATGACAATACTGACAGTACATCATATTAACGTCTCAGGTCGTCAGGATGACGACCTAAAGTTGTCATTTTGACTACCTAAAGTTGTAGTTTTAGGTATCGTCAACTTGAGGACCTAAAGTGGTCACCGCTGACTAGTTTCGGATCTTCCATGTTTCCAGTGATACATAACTGGATGGTAAGGGATATCCCTCTTCAAATTTTCTCTTTAGAAATGATGGTGTAATTCATACATGTAAAACATTTTAGGATATATGTACTCCATATTCATCATAAAATGCCAGATTCACTGTTTACCTATTCCTTTTAATAACACATTGTTTGCCAAAAACTCAGCTCTTGCTAGCATTTCTTTAGAATAGCACCAAATTATTGAAATAAGGATGCTTGTCTGAAAATTCACCCTTTTCACCAGAAAAAGAAAGATATAACGTTTAGACCCTATAGACTCAAACTGAAGACTGGTATAGGTAAGATGACCTGCCACAATCAGCCCCCCCCCCCAAAAAAAAAAGAATTTTTTACTCTCATTTCAACACTAAACATGCATTCCTGAGAATAATCTCTTCAGAAAAAAATGTGCAATTCATAAAACTCATTCTAGGATACACTCCATATCATTATGTGTCCTAAAATTCCAAGTTCTTAATATTCCTATGCTTTTTAGAGAACTTATCAAACAGAATCTGTGCCAAAATTCAAGTCTGGCTAGCATTTCTTTAGAATTTCACCAAATTATTTAAATAAGGATGCTTGCCTTAAAGGCCACTCACGTCATCTAAAAGATATGTCCTCTTCTAGACCCTACAAACTGGCACTACAGTCTGGTATAGGTAAGATGACCTAACACGATCAGGCACCCCCCCCCCCCGGTACCTTCCTACTGCCCATGAGGCGTACCGCTGTAAACACACAAAGAAGCCGCTGCCAATTTTATTGTAAAAAGTTATGTAAAATACTACAAGGTGTAAACAAACATGTGCTCCACCTGACCCAGTTCTTGCTAGGGTTTGTAGCTCATGGATAAAAATATTAATGACGTACTTTGATTTTTTTTATCTTACTTTTAGAACCATATTTTCCTAAGCTATGAATTAGTGTTCTATGCTATGCAGGTTTGAGGTTATAGGCAGAAACTTGAAACCTGAAAGAAACTTAGACATTTGGGTGCCAACCTCTTAAGAATTTCAAAATGACTAACACCTATAAGTTTTCATAAATGACCATTTTGCCATCCATGGTCTCAGCAACGTAGATATTTTGAATCATGAATATATCGTTATTTTCATGGTTTCTTTCGACATTTTGGTGGCATTCATGAATGATAAAAAAGCTCAACAGTGGTATCCAATGGTATTAGAAATGCAGACCCTTTAAATTATCAAGAGAGAAATATATCAGAAGATTTTGGGTTTAGCCGAAAATGACTTCTTCACAGCAGACTCCAACTTGGAGTCCAAGTATTTGGCTATATAGCTGCTCAACAAAAATGCCTTTACATATGTAGATGAATGTTTCCATAGAACATGAGCGTACCTCCCTACCTAGAGGCACCATGAGGTATTTTCCTATTACATGGATGGTGTACAGAGAGGATTGATTGTAGCAGACACAGATTGATGTAGCTGATGCTATCTGAGACCAAGCTCCTTACTGAGGCTTCCCAGGAGGGTGTTGCGAAGGGACAGGAATCAATTCTGTCGGAGGTGCTATTCCCAAATGGGAACTGACTACCCTCAGTTAATGACTTTCCCTTGGGAATTGGTTATAGAATTGATTCTTAAGTTTTCATGAATTGGGGAATGTATGACTCATACTAAGAGGATTGATTCTGAGTGTAAGGTGCGATGTGGGTTCTGAGCAGCAGAACAGCCAGGAACTGGAAAGTGAGTAACGACAGTGAGAATCCGAATTGGATTCTTTTCACAATAGCCTCCAGGGTGCTGAAGCAGCACATTACCTCAAAACAGCTTGCTACTACTACTGTAAAACGTATTGCGAGGTTTCACGTCAATTGTATGTGCACAGCTATGACAGTTCTGTCCTCGAATTTCTGTCCTCGCGAGATTAAGTTGGTACCATACTTCCAAATTGCCTGACCTGCCGGGAACAGATGTACCTGCAAGACCAGGTCTGGAAGTAGCCTCTGAGTGGTACTGCAGGAACCAGTCCTGTTCGGTAAGCTCGCTATAAGCCGCACCCTGAGTTCAGAGCTTTGCTATATGCTACAGCAAGGGTCTGGAAGGGTTCCCATTCCTTCCTTTAGTCTATTAAGAGGTGGCAGATGGTACCCATCTGATAGCTGTTATCAGTGATAACCGCTAGTTATCAGCTTCAGCAATGGCCGCACCTATTGGACAATCCACTTCTTTGGTATAGTATTGCGGCACCATGCTGGTCTTCAGGGGTAAGAGGTGCTTCAGGAATTGGAGCTCATAGTGCCTGGAGGGTTGGAGCAGCGATTCTTCATTAGCTCACAGTGCCTGGAGGGTTGGAGCAGCGATTCTTCATTAGCTCACAGTGCCTGCAGGGTTGGAGCAGCGATTCTTCATGAGTTAGCTATTTATAGACTAGTTTATTGCCTTGATGCATCAGGGGCTTTGGTTATAACCAGAACAACATGTGGACACTATAGGTTTGATACACCCCTACAGGTATGGTAAGCTTGAAGTATGAATTCAGCGGCCCTTTTCGGGGGGGGGGGGACCGTACTCACTATATATAATGGTCTCTCCCCACTGGCAAACTATTTACCCCTAAATCCTGGGTATATGATTGCTCCTAGATTCTTCCATTGCCCACCCCCCAATTCTAGGGTATTTGATGTCACTGTATCTGGAATTTGAAGAACTATGTTGCACACAGTTACAGCCCCCTAAATTTCTGTCTAACCACTGAGACCCTGAGTACCCCCCCCCCCATTCCCTGGGCGAAATTGAGAAATTTCCCTGTCCATTGTCATTAAGCATGTCCATATTACTAGGGGTCTAGAGCCAGGGCTGCATTAATGCATCATGATTATGACCAATGGGCGTGGTGCATTAATGCATCATGATTATGACCAATGGGTATGCTGCATTCATGCATCATGATTATGACCAATGGGTATGGTGCATTCATGCATCATGATTATGACCAATGGGTATGGTGCATTCATGCATCATGATTATGACCAATGGGTATGGTGCATTCATGCATCATGATTATGACCAATGGGTATGGTGCATTCATGCATCATGATTATGACCAATGGGTATGGTGCATTCATGCATCATGATTATGACCAATGGGTATGGTGCATTCATGCATCATGATTATGACCAATGGGTATGCTGCATTCATGCATCATGATTATGACCAATGGGTATGGTGCATTCATGCATCATGATTATGACCAATGGGTATGGTGCATTCATGCATCATGATTATGACCAATGGGTATGGTGCATTAATGCATCATGATTATGACCAATGGGTATGGTGCATTAATGCATCATGATTATGACGACCAATGGGTATGGTGCATTAATGCATCATGATTATGACGACCAATGGGTATGGTGCATTAATGCATCATGATTATGACCAATGGGTATAGTGCATTAATGCATCATGATTATGACCAATGGGTATGGTGCATTCATGCTTTAGCTCTGGCATTATTGGTACTGGGCTTGAACGGGTTAAGGAATAAGGAAGGTTCTCCGTGTGTTAGTGTAGACGGCTACATTTATTGATTGATGCATATTCATCCAGGGTTACATCCAAGTATCATGACAACCCTGTGGGGTTGAAACACTCCCACAGGGTCGGCATGATGCTCCAATGAAGTGCTGGCGAGCAGACCTAGCACTTCATTGGTGAATCATGATGACCAACGGGCATGATGCGGGCCTGCATCAGCGGCCATGAAAGGGTTGACGGCTGGGGGGGGGCACTGGGTCTTTGATTGGTGGTACCAACTGTGAAACTACAGCCCCCCTTTTTTTGGCAAATCACAACCCCTTTTAAATTCAGCTCAATTTTTACACCCCCCTTTTTGAAGAAGTATGTTAACAGCCCCCCTTTTTAGGGCCCTTTTCTATATAAATCGAGGTTCTTGGACAATAATACTCAGGAATATCACAGCCCTGGAGTGATAACATAGGATATTCAAGTTACTTTCTTTTCATGCAAGGCATAAACGACATTAACAGCCCCTCAATCTCAAAATGTAATTCAGTTAACAGCGCCCCTTTTTCTCCCCTTTGACATGTCTACAGCCACCACTACATGGGGTTAGTACCACAGTTGGTACCCAAACCGAGGCTCAGTGCCCCTCCCCGGGGTTGAGAGGTGTGTGTGTGTGTGTGTGTGTGTGTGTGTGTGTGTAAGTGTTAGTGTAGAGGAGTATGATGATGTAAGGATGTCAGACAAGATGAAGTAAGTGGAACATGTGTGTAACATCCTACTCTGATAGGCAAACAGAGGCTGATAAAACCTGGAAGTTGTACTACTAGGGAGGCATCCATTAGATCAAAAGTGCCCCCCCCCATGTTGCACCTTGTATGCATAATTATGGACTACCCCTTCCCCCTATGTGCACGTACTGGCACCATATGGACCCCCCCCCCCCTTTCACTATATATGGAGTGAATTCCACTACTCTATAGTGGGGGTCACTACAGTGTACTTGCTCACTCAGGACAGGACTGGGGCAACCGCCCCCACCCACCCCAAAATCTCAACCACTCCCAAATTACCAGGTCCTATGCATACACACTGAAACCCTATAGACCCCCCCCCCACTGTATGCATCTGTACTCTTTTGGCTTAACCCCCCCCCCCCATCCCAACCCCCTTTGATGCATACATAAGCAAGGCACACAAGAAAGGCACTCATTTACTAACTTCGTAAATACGACAAAATATCATTCATTGTTTTTAACACTGGGTAAAGTATAAAGGAAAACCACAGACACACGGGGATCTTTTGCGCCTCCCCTTAACTTCAGTCAAAACTTTTTACGCCCCCCCCCCTGTGCTAGAGAATCCCCCCCCCCCCTCAGGAGGGGTGTGGAATTTTTTATTTGATAAATAATGACCCTTCCCAAAGTGACAGGGGACAATGTACATGAAACACTGGTTCTCCTAGTAACGCCAAATTCAAGGCAATTCATAGAAACCCAGTAGAATCTGAGGTGAATGAAATCACGTGTACAAATCGAATCATATATGGACAGTATCCATATATGATTATACTCTATAAACTGTGCTGTTCCCATCCGTTTCTTTTGAAATCTAAATCTAAATGCTTTACAAGATTTATAATGTAATTATTTACATGTTTTATAATATAAAGAGCATGTAGCCCCTTTCTATTCGTTCCACACTGAAATCCCGATTTGCTAATTATGCAATACTCACACTATTTATTTTCCAAACAGTTTCAGTTTGTGATAACATGTCAGTGTCACGGTGTCTGGGTTTTGTTAGGCCCCATTAAGTCTTACATAAGGAGGCCCATAGAGCATGTGTGCGCATGTGCACAACGTCACTTCCTGTCCATTACACACAGGGGTCATACTGAGGTCACGTGTGGATACGGCTGCTGTATATAAACATGTCACATAGAGTTCACTCTGAACAGTTAAAAGGATGCATCCATGATTTTAGATTTAAGATTAATTGTCTTTGTTGCTTTTTTTTTCTTTCTTTCTTTCATACATTTCTCTCTTTTCTTTCTTTCTTTTTCTTTCTTTCTTTTTCTTTCTTTCTTTTCTTTCTTTCTTTCTTTCTTTCTTTCTTTCGTTCTTTCCTCAGCAAATCACACCATCGTTATACCCTTCCTTTCTTCATCCTTCCTCTCAATGGGGGAGGTGTAGATTTTCTACCCCTGGCCTCTCCCCACCCCCAATTAGGGTCACCACTCAGTGTCCAGATTAACATGTGACTTAGTTTATTTACTTTTGACCCTGCTTTAGATCCATGTGTTGTTTTAGCCCTTTTAGGGCCGCTCATGCATTAATGCATCATGCCCATCGGTCGTCATGATGCACCAATGGAGTGGTGGTGATACTGCTCATCAGCACTTCATTGGAGCATCATGCCGACCCTCCAGAAGTATATATGTATCAACCCCGTAGGGTCATCATAATGCACCAATGAAGTGGTGGCGAGCAGTCTCGCCAGCACTTCATTGGAGCATCATGATGGGCATGATGCACTCCTGTATATATAAACCAGCCCCTACACCCCAGCCTTACACACAGGTGTGGTAGATACATAGTATATATAAACCAGCTCCTACACCCCAGCCTTACACACAGGTGTGGTAGATACATAGTATATATAAACCAGCTCCTACACCCCAGCCTTAAACACAGGTGTGGTAGATACATAGTATATATAAACCAGCTCCTACACCCCAGCCTTACACACAGGTGTGGTAGATATATAGTATATATAAACCAGCTCCTACACCCCAGCCTTACACACAGGTGTGGTAGATATATATATATATATATATATATATATATATATATATATATATATATATATGGTCAATTCTCATGAAAATGGAGCACAGGCTCACTATACCTTTCCCCATCCATGTACACTTAACAGGGGGTCTAACTTCTATATTGTTTATACATTCACATTGCTGCTAACATTATCATACTATGGGTACCCACTTTTTCCCATCTAGTGATCTAATCTATGCCAAAAACAGGGTAAAATGTGGGTATTTCAAAGGTTTTCAACTAAAAAAAAATATAAGTAAAACACATTAGGGGATTTATTTGAGGTACAATAAGGTAAGCTATTACGGGGTAGATGTGAATAGTTTCGCAGTTACCGCTGGAATGGCACTTTTTTGAAAAAGTGCCCTTTTATAGTGCCTGTCATGTGACCTGTGTTGACCAATCACAGCAAGGTAGGTTGCTATGACGTTTTTGTAGGAGGGTTGGTTGCTATGGCAGCATGAACCGGGCCTCCTGATTGGTTCCCTATCCCTGGGGATTAATTAGAGGAACTGGGCGGTTTCACCTTAGGGGATCTTCAGACTGCTTTGAAATAAAAATTATTTCTTCACTCAGGATAGGCCTAAAATGTTGAAATTAATTTTAGCGGTACCCTCTCTGTTGGGGAGAGGGAATGATTTTCATTACTGTCAAAATAGTGGGATTTTGGGGGGTAATAAAAATCAATAATTATTTTATTTTTTGTACAAACTGTGTTGGACTCTGAATAGAATAATTATTTCATATTAAAATATGGGCAGTGCATATTTTGTAAATTAACCATTCAGTGGATGGGTAATTGTTGAAATAGGTCGGGTATGACACTTTATGTTAGTGTCAAGTAATATGACAGGATGGAAAATTAATGGTTTAATTTTCCTGTACTATAAGAAAATTGTGTTTGTTTAATAAATGGGAGCAACTCCACTAGGGAGATTGGTTAACTCTACGTGGCAATCACCCATTTGTTAAACCTGTAGAGTCATCTAATGGATCCCGGGGTCACTGACATTTATGCCTCCCGGGGCATTTGTATGTAACCGTTGGATCCAATTGTATTCAATCAAATCCCTTAGTTTTTTGGCCTTCTGGGATTTGGGATGGGCATGGATAAAGTCTACAACATGGATGGTCAGGTCCTTGTGTTTGTCATCTTTACCCCTCTTGGAGCAGGAATTCAATAAGGTCCATAATAACACTTTTCATATGGACTATTGTAGAATTGAAAAACGAAAATTTTGACACCATCAGAGCTCATTTTCAATTATTTTCTTGTTATTTATAAGGAAAAATGTAGTTGTGTAACATTTGCATCACCGTACGTAGGTACACGAATGAGTATAATGTCAAGGAGAAAATCCTCTTGGGATATATAGATGCCTCAGTTTTTATGGCTCAGTGGGGGGCAATATAATATTGATATAAAATATTTCTAACATGCATATGTCAATGACATATGCATCTGTGGTGTACCCCTTAGCATCACCATACGTAGGTACATTGAATCATTGATTAAAGGAGAGTAATTGATATTTAGTAAATTATTTCATAACATGTTAATATATGTGGTCCAGGGAATATCCATGCAAAATATTGTCATAACTGGATGAATACATTACAACCTATTCGGATAAATCATGGAAATATCACCATACGTAGGTACATCACCATGCATAGGTCCATGATTGAAACCTATGCCATAGAATAATAGAAATAGCTAATGCTATCTATAAACCTATTGATATACTTCAATTGACTAAGGATGAATACTATGGACCAGTTACAATACCAGAAATCAATAAATTTGTGAAGATAATGACTGCAATGCATAGACATCACCGTACGTAGGTACATCACCATACGTAGGTCCAGCTCCATAAGTGGGTATAATTAATTGCAGCATAATCTATTCTTATCATAGATATAAATGAAAAAGACCCCTAGCCAACATGTTGTTATGACTGTATGAACAAAATATATCAGTTTTCTTGCAAATAATTCTGTTTTATAGCAACCCATGTAATTTGTTCATATACAAGATTCATCACCGTACGTAGGTCCACCAGTTTTCTTCCTAAAACTGTCATAAAATCTTTAATTTTCATAGTTAGTGTTCCCAATTTTGCGAGTAACTAACATTATATATGCTGCCTTTCAGCCCACAAGAAATACAAAACATCTGAGCAGTTCAGATTTTTTCTCCTCCTCGGCCATGTGCTTCATTTTCATGAGAATTGACCACATATATATATATATATATATATATATATATATATATATATATATATACCAGCTCCTACACCCCAGCCTTAAACACAGGTGTGGTAGATACATGGTGTATATATATATGTATATATATATATATTTATATATATTTATATAAATATATATATATATATATATATATATATATATATATATATATATATATCAGTCCCTACACCCCAGTCTTACACACAGGTGTGGTACATACATAGTATATATATATATATATATATATATATATATATACCATCCCTTACACCCCAGCCTTACACACAGGTGTGGTAGATACATAGTATATATATATATATATATATATATATATATATATATATATATATATATATATATGTAGGGGTATGGTATTTTACACTTTAACGTTCATGTACCCGTGAGACTCAGACCTAGGTCCTTCGGGTGTAGTGGGGGAATCCGGATGGCAGGTGGCAGCACCTGCCTCTGAGTTCGTATCCATTACACCAGGGGGCCTACCACTCGTCCGCCACACGTCACGTGGCCGGTCTGAGTTTCGCGGGCTTTTCCCCTATATAAGGCTGGTCCTAGCCCTAGGTTCCTCAGTAGTGGTTTACCCACTGCTCAACCAGGTTGTTACCCGAAAGGGTAACCGAATGCCCTAGTAGCATGTAGTCCTCTGAGGCTGTGATCGTATGTAACGCAAGCTAAGAAATAAAAGCTCGGTTGCCTACCCGGAAACTTTTCTCTCTCTTCATTATGATTTAATCTTAACTTAACGAGACGAACCATTACACTGGTGCCATGACCAGTTGGTCTTCGGGTAAGCGCAGTCAGAAATGACTGAGCTGAGCCCAGTCAGGGGAAATGGCCCAAATAATGAGCTAAACTCCCCGATGGAGGATGGTGAAATCAAATCACCACCCCAAGGTACAGAGTGGAGAAATCCACTGGAACACTACCCTGATGGGTTAGAGGATGTAAGAAAAAACTTACATGATGAACTGGATGAATTTGGAGACTCCTTATTCATGCCAGGAGGTACATCGAAACCTGCACCAATGCATAAAAGTACTGCTCAATTTGGTAAACTACCATTTGAGGTACCAAAGCCTAGTGCAGGTATGTTTGAAACTCCATATAGTTCTCGAATTAAACACCAGAAATGTGGATTCGAAAGGAACAAAATGGACGAGCTTGAAGACATGAGAGCTGAATACGAGAAGATCCAGAAGGATCTTATTACACTGACCGGAACCCGAGACAAGATTCTGACTGAAAACAAACAGTTGATATCAGAACGTCTTGATTACGATCAAAGTTGTAGACGCCAACAACAATTGTTATTGGATCAGATGGAGAAAGAAAAACAAGATTTTCAACTCCAACACGAACAGTATCGTGATGCACTATACACGGCGGATCTGGAATACAGAGCCTCGTGTGATGAGTTGAATAGAACTAAACAAGAGTTAAATTCAACTCAAACGGCCTATGGCAAGTACCAAGAAGAGCTGATGAGAATTGAATCAGCCTTCAAGGATGCACGGAAAACGTATCAAAAACAAACCGATGAACATGAAAAACTCAAAGGTCAATGGATACGTGAATCCACAGATTTGGCTGCCAAACAGACAAAGATGATGGATGATTATTCCGAACTGGAAGCTAAAGTTATCCAGATGTCAAAGTATCTAGAAGATACTGGTCGTGCAGTAGGCACTCTTGAATCAGACTTCACTGTTTCAGGAATTGCCCTAAACACGACGAGTAACCGGATGAACTCTTTGAGGGGCGATGACGGGGTAACAGAGACAACTGTACCTCGTTATGAAGGAATAAAGAGTCATCAGGTTAGATTTACGGACAATACCTTCAAGCCTCTTGGTTTAGGTACGGGAAATGGTGGGGCTGGCTCTGCGAGTGGAACTAAACAAAGCCACTCGGCAAACACCTCCACCTTTGACGGCGGATGGCCACAACAGTCACCTCTAGGGGGACCAAATGGCCCGTATGCCCAGTATGGATGGAGTCAATCCCAAACAGGAGCGAATCCGTCCAAAGGTAGCACCCGGAACATGTCCGGAGGAACAACCGGACAACCATCCAGGAATTCCAGTCCAGCTGGAGGGCAATCCGGATGTGACCAAGGATCCGGACCTCCAGGAGATCGTTCCAGAAGCAGATCCTCTGCTGGTGGGACTGGTTCCAATAATGGAAATCAGTCAGATGGAACAGGAGGAAACACTAATCTCAATAGTGGTTTCTTTAGCTTTGGTGGAAATACACAATCCATCAACAATCCTGGGCCAACTCCTCAAACCAGCGGATACACCTTTTTACAGGTGCCTCCATATGGAGCAGGAGGATCAGGAGGCGGAGGAGGACCACCGCCTGGAGGCCCTGGAAGTACTTATGGTACGAATCCTCCAAGGAAAAAGAGACTCAGTCGCCGAGTATCTCTTTCTCCAGGGTTACAAGCGCTGCATGACTCTAATGCAGCGATTGCTAACTTAGGTGTTGATTGCTACAATCAAGGTCTGGACGATACGGAGATCATGGAATGGAGTAAGGGTTTATCCCTTACTGGATCCACGAATCCGGCTCGTAGAGTAGCTAAGATACCTACCCCCTTTAACGCCAAGAACCCTTGGAAGGAGGAGTATCAAGGCTGCGCGGATGTCTTTAACTGCAATGGATGGGGTAAAGCGGAAGCTCTCCCCTATCTAGTATGCTGGTTAAAGGAAGGCAACGGAAAAGTAGCCGTGGAACAATGGAGAGATTCTCAAATAGTAGGACTCTCAGCCCATATGAAATATGATGAACTCATAGAGATTGCTTCATATCTATATGGGAATATAGTTGGAGAAGATCCTTGGCTGACGTTCACTAAAAGAACACAGAAGCCTAAGGAATCTGCCAAAGTGTTCGGCTTGGAATGTCAACGACTGTTACATAAAGCCAGACCTCAATGGAGACTAGATGATGAATGCTTCCTAGATGAAATGTTTAAACAATTCATTGAAGGATTGCGGAATCAAGAACACAGGACAGTAGCCTGTGAAGCTTGGAAGAATGATGCCTCTCTGACAGATTTGTTCCAGTCCTTAGATCATTATGATCGAAAGGCCCGTATCTTTGCCGGGAAGGTACCCCAACGGATGTCAGCAATGATAATCCCGGAAGGAATACCCGAAACCGATTCATCCGAATCAGGGGAACCTGACGAAGATGAAAACGTTGGGGCCATTGGCCAAGGGAACCCCCGGTATAACCGGAACTGGGGAAAGAAGCCGGGTTACATCAAGGAGAAAGTGATTACTTCTAAACCTCCTGTGACTCAACCCGATACCAAACCTACTACCGGTCCGTCTTTATCAGAGGACCTGGTTAACAATTTGGTAAAGAAGATTACTGAAAATCTTAGGAGGCCTAAGCCTGATAGGAGTGTTGTGACATGCTTTCGATGTCAGGAAACTGGGCATTATGCTGCCGAGTGTGAGGCAGATAAGCCAATTTATAGAAACACTCGTTACCGGAACAATCCGGGTAAGGAGGACTCAGTGAAGAAGGAAAACTGAGAGGGGGTGTCCATGAAGGCAACCGGATTACCCCCCGAATGAGTGATTGCCATGACTGCCAGCCTATCGCCGCTTGCGGTACTGGTGAGAATCCTCTAGCGATTTCGCCCAGCAGTGAAGCTAAGGAGCCTGATCAGTTCCTTACTCATGAGGCTGGGGAGACTGATAGTACACCAGGTGTCAAGAACCGGCAGAAGAACACAGAGGGGAAACCCGATATCAGTCCAGAGGGAGCGGCCAATGAGTTGGCCAGGGTGGGGTGTGCCCAGTTCCCCCCGGGTCATCCTTGTCTCGAATTCTTGAAGGGATGTGGATTTGACCTCGGCGCTAAGACGGAACTTGCTAAGTACGCAAGTAGTCCTACCTACTTGAAAGGTAGGAGGTGGTACGCAGTTGTATCTGTGAGTGGTAGATCCGCTGAGTTTCTTGTCGATACGGGTGCTAGCCACTCCTGCATTGCTAAGAGATTCTACGATCTTTTGCCTACGAATCATGAAACTTTCACAACGGAAGGAAATGCTTGTACGGCCGACGGTAGCATGATACAAACGTTTGGTAGAACATGTATGAGGTTCAGTCTACAGGAAGATAAGGACTACCTCCTTACTCCTACTGTGGCGAACATCGCGGATGATGGTATACTTGGTCTGGATTTTGCTGCATTATATGGAGCAAGGTTAGATTCCCAGAGGGGAATATTGGAAGTGAGAGACCTGTATCATCTCGAAGTACAATGTGTGCTTAGGCAAGTAAGCAGTGTAGCCAGTGTAGCCCAGACTGTTAAGATACCACCGGGCACAGCCTGTGATGTCTTATGTCGAGCGGACAGACAGTTTTCCGGAAAAACTGGAGTTGTAGAGCCAGACATGGCCATGTTGTCAAGTATCGGATTGGAATCCGCCGATGTTCTAGTAGCTAACGCTGCTTGGACGGTGGTTCCTATATCCAATACCGGTAATAAGACTGTCTACGTACAGAAGGATACGATCCTCGGGTCGGTTGTCCTGTCTGAATTGGTAGAAGGCTGTAAACATGTTTCGGCACCCGGAGCCCCTTCCTCACCTGAAAGGAGCCCGGAACTAGACATTCTAGTATCCGAAAGCCATGTAGAAAGTGATGAACAACGTGAAGCTCTAACTGACTTGTTATACAAGTACCGTAAAGCTTTTGCAGCACCAAGTGAAAAATTGGGGCGTACCGATAAGGTACTGCATACGATTGACACTGGTGAGAACGAACCTTTTAAGATTCCTTATAGAAGACTCCCACTAGCCAAGAAAAAGGTAGCTGAGGAGGAGATAGCTAAAATGCTTGAACAGGATGTAATAATTCCATCAACCAGTCCTTGGTCTAGCCCTGTGTGCATGGTGACTAAGAAAGATGGTACCATCCTTTTCTGCATAGATTACCGGAAATTGAATGGTATGACCAAGAAGAATTCATATCCCTTACCACGGATTGATGAGACTATAGACTCCCTTGTAGGTAAGCAATGGTATTGCTCTCTAGACTTACAATCCGGGTACTGGCAAGTGGGTATGCATCCGAAAGATATGGAGAAGACGGCCTTTTCCAGTCATATTGGATTATTCCAATATAATGTGATGCCGTTCGGATTGTGCAATGCACCGGCGACATTTGAAGCCATGATGGAAACTTTATTAAGTGACCTCTTATGGAAGAAATGTCTCGTCTATCTAGATGATGTGATTGTCTTTGGGAAGACATACGAAGAATGCTTGGAAAATTTAGGTATGGTCCTGGAAAGGATCATAACTAATGGTTTGAAGCTGAAGCCCAAGAAGTGCGATCTTTTCAAAAGATCTATCAATTACTTGGGGCGAATAATCTCGAATGAAGGGATTAAAGCCGATCCGGAGAAACTGGATGCCGTGTCAAATTGGCAGGCACCCACGAATGCGAAAGAAGTCAGATCCTTCCTCGGATTCTGTTCCTACTACCGGGACTTTATCCCAGGATATTCAAGGGTTGCCTTTCCTATCCAGAGTTTGTCCCACTGGACACCCGGGATAAGAAAGGAACGATTCCCTTGGGGATCCGAGCAAGACGAGTCCTTTAGGAAAATAAAGGATTTGTTTGCAAGTATGATATACCATTTTATTATTCCATAAATTGTAACATATTTTGTATTAATCAAAGGATATCTATGAAATTAATACATAGGTTGGTTCTAAGAGCTATAAGAGCGCTCAAACTTTGTATAAGAGCGTTCATGCCCCACTGCACACCAGCCAGGTCAGTTACAAACACTCTCTCTGACATCAAAGGCTCCGACCTAATGGTTCACTGCACAATATAATAAAAATGAGGGTCTCAGTGTGCGACCTCATGGTTCAATGCACAAATTAATAACTTGTAAGTGAATGCAACCGGCCGTCACGGGTGCCTGAGCACCGCTGACGCCGTCATGAGTGTCTGAGCACTCTAAGGACTGAACAATGGGTTACATAAGCACGACGCCATAACCTTCCGGTCGCTCTAGCGTCGCTCCTGAGCAACCTAGGTCAAATATCAAAATATCTATGGAAAGCCCAAAAATAGACGGTCAGAATGAGCCCAAGATCAAGGCGGAACTCCCAGTATTAAGGAAGTTACGCCATGGAGACTGAATCAACCTCCGAGTGAGCTACAGACAAACCGGCGGGAGTTACGCGCCTATCCAGCGGGCATTATAATTTTGGCACATTCAGCTCCGCGCATGCCCAAAATGGCGGTTATACAAGCATAAACGACCGAGTTATGAGGGTTTGAAGATGCAGAACCGACCAAGACAATGGGGGCCATAGCGGCGTCCATGGGGGTCCTTTGTCCCCCTGTGACACTTGAAAGAGTCCCCTCAAACAATTGTAGAGTTAGGCAGATGCTGCTGGCTCCAGTCAGTCTGGAGGTGCTTTTCCAAGATTTGCTACAAATAGCCTGTCTGCACCTCCAGGAAGACACATCACCAAGAACCGCTCTAGAGGTAACATCTCCAGTCATCTCCTGCTACCTGCTATACCACTGCACTATGGTGAAACTATGCTAGACAGGCATTGGTTTCCTACCATTAGTGGCCAGAGGCTATCTTCTTCAAGACTTCCACCAGAGGGTAAAGTTATCCATTATTACATTATTCCTCTAAGCAGCAGGTCAGGAGCTAGGTGTGGGAACCCACCTAGAAGTATGCTGGACACTGTATTATTAATACCTCACAGGTGGAGTGGAACTGAACATTGTACTTTATAAATTACTGTATGTTTACTGTATGTACAAATTACCTACATACTAACTACTGTATGATTGATATTTCTTACATGTTGCCTAAAGCTGAATAAACCAGTGACAACTGGAAATAACACTATTTATAAGAGCCTTGAGATAATTACACTATATACCACTAGTCTTATGATATTTCTCATATGACAACTTGATCATGCCAATCACTAGTATGACAAAGTGGTGGAGAACATCCTACTAAGATCCCATCCCTCACAGGCTCATAAAATTTAAAGCTGGTAACACAACTAAAAACAATCATGCACACAGTAAGTTAAAGCTGGTACCGCAACTGGGAACAATCATGCACACAGTAAATTAAAGCTGGTACCGCATACACACAGTTAGACCCACTCCACCCACCCAGTGACCTTGACCTTGACACCATACCCACCAAGGTCACCAGTGAGATCTCCCACATACCAGTGAGATCTCCCACATACCAGTGAGATCTCCCACACATCAGTGAGATCCCCCACACATCAATGAGATCTCCCACACATCAGTGAGATCTCCCACACATCAATGAGATCTCCCACACATCAGTGAGATCTCCCACACATCAATGAGATCTCTCACACAACAGTAAGATCTCTCATATGTCAGTGAGGTCTCCCAAAACGTCAGTGAGGTCTCCCAAAACGTCAGTGAGGTCTCCCACACACATCAGCGAGGTCTCCCACACGTCAGAGAGGTCTCCCACACATCAGTGAGGTCTCCCACACGTCAGAGAGGTCTCCCACACGTCAGAGAGGTCTCCCACACGTCAGTGAGGTCTCCCACACGTCAGTGAGGTCTCCCAAACGTCAGTGAGGTCTCCCACACGTCAGTGAGGTCTCCCACACGTCAGCGAGGTCTCCCACACGTCAGCGAGGTCTCCCACACGTCAGTGAGGTCCACCACACACATCAAGGTCTTATCAGTCAAGCTGGCAGAACAACACACAAAGACCTTACGTAGTCAGGGGCCTGTTGAAGAGGTCTCCCTCCCACCTAGATCTAGGAGGCCCACAGGAGGCAAACCAGCCTCCAATACAACAGACCCACACTCAGTAGACCCCACACCTCCCACCCTGTCTACTCAGGGAACAACCAGTTCTCAGGGATCCAACATTTCCCAGGGATCTCTACAGGACGCTCAACTCACGCTATCTACCTCAGGGGAAGAAGGATCTGCCTCAGGGGGTGGATCCACACCCTCATCTAGATCCTCCACCCCAGCTCCAGCCTTTGACAGCCACTCCTCCAGAGACACCTCCCCCACACCCTCCATCATGGACACCGATGAAGGCCCCCAACCTAATCAGACAGCTGAGAAGATAAGGGCCTATGAGAAGGCCATCCAAGATGCAGTTACTGCCCTAGAGACCAACAAGTCCCAGCAGGAGGAAAGGGAGAGGATCCTCAACCAACAACTGGCAGAGAGGAATGCAGCAATAGATGCTCAACAGAAGGCCATGGAAGATCAGCGGAAGTCCCTAGAGAGACAACAACAACAGATAGCAGATCTCATGAAGATGGTATCATCCCAGACCCCACAACCTCCCACACCTGCCATCACACCTGTTGTCACACCATCTGCCTCTGGATCCAAAGATGACATCATAATCTCCATGGTGTCCAACATGACCAAACTCATAGACAGAAAACAACAGGATGACAGAAAGATCAGGCTACATGAGGTAACAAAACCCAAAACCTTTTCACACCCATCACCACTCATGTCAACAGCATTATTTATTGATCACAAATTCCCAGAATATCTGAAGGATAAGTACAAAGTGACAGACAGTGACACCATGGTAACATATTTACCCAAGTACCTCGAAGGACAAGCACTAGCTTGGTTTGAATCCTTCAGGGAGAGTGCCACACCTGATATGTTGACATGGACCAATGTAGTGAATAAATTAAAAGAGTATTTTGCTACTCGAGACAATATAATCTCAAGGACTGCACTCCGTGCACAAAAGGTAGATGAACCTGTTCTAGACTATGCATGCCATCTCAGGAAAGTGTGTAATGCCCAACGCCAGAGTGATGAAACCCTAAGCAAGGCATTTACCCAAGGCATGAGGCCCTGGATCTCTGTAGCTCTTGAGAACAAGAAAATAGACTCTTTTGACCAAGCCCTAGACCTAGCCCTAGAGGTTGAGACCCAAGAGAGATCTAGGAAGGTGAGGGATGCAGAATCCAACCCACAGCCTACTAAGAAAAAGGTCCAGGAAATCAGCACTAGTGCAGATGAAGATGTTAACCTAATGTCTAGTGCCCATGTAAGGCAACAGGAAGCCAAGGTTACATCAAGAGACCCTACCGGTAGATATAGAGGAAATAACTATGACCCCAACTACCAATCCAATAGAGGTAGAGGTAGAGGGGGCAACAACAACAACAACCGGGGGGGTCACAACAGTAGGAAAGACAACAGCTCTTCCAACTCCAACAATGGTAACTCTTCATACAGTGATAGGAGAGACAGAACCCCAAGTAATGGCAGATCCTATAATAATCAAGGATCCAACAGTAGGAGCCAGAGTCCACATAGAAACTACAACAGTGGATCCTACAACAACTCTGGATCCTACAACAACAGCCAGGGTTCAAACAACTCTGGATCCTATAATCAAGGATCCAACAGTAGGAGCCAAAGTCCACATAGGAACTACAACAGTGGATCCTACAACAACAATGGCGCCTACAACAACAACCAGAGATCCAATAACTCCGGTCAATACAGCAACTCTGGTCAATATAACCAGGGTTCCAACTCACGCCGGGAGGATTACAAACCTGACACAAGAGGTTACCAGGGGAACCAACAAAGTAACCCCCAAATACCACCTCATGTGATGGATCAAATCTCCAAACTCCTGGTGGCAAGCATCTCAACCACCCCACAGAACCAGGAAAACTAGGATGTCACAGTGCCGATGGGCCAGTGCACTGTGACACCCCAAATACAAACAATCAATCAGGATTAACAAAGATCCAACCAGAGACAATTGCTAGTGCAAATCTACCATCTAACAGACAGAGACGTCCATCAGTGATACACATCACCCCACCAGATTCATCATCAAAGGATACAGGTGAGAGTACCAAGCTTTCTATTGTACTTCTTCAAAATGGCTGTATCGATGCAAATCTATATGATGTTTCAGATGTACAATGTTTGGTTGATACAGGTGCTACTATCACCTGTGTTAGACAATCATTCCTCATGGATCTCCAAAAGAGATTCCATATCCAACTGAGGAAATCTAAAATTAACATCCATTTGGCAGATGGATCGGTGTGTCATGTTAGACATTCAGCTATGCTGAACTTTAGAATCCAAGGTGTCAGATTTCAATACCAATTTGCTGTAATTCCCAACCTCACACAGTCCGTTGTTCTTGGCACAGATTTCTTAAGCACTACAAAATCTCAAATTGAATTTAATGTTGATCCTGAACAAATTCTCAAACCCATTAGGGCAGTGAGGGATTTTACCATCCCTCCATTCTCTGAACTTGCAGTATTGGGTAAGGTCACATCTACTCAATCACTGCAAGGGAAAACTGGAGTAGTAGATAACCTCCAAAGAAATAACAATGCCCCATATCTAGTTCAAAGGGCAGCAGTAACCCCCAGGGAAAATAACAAACATCCCCTAGTGTTACTCAACACCAGCAGGCGCCCACATAAAATCAAAAAGGGTGCCATCATAGCTCTATTTCAGGAAGTCAAGGAATCTGATTTAGAAAAGCCTCAACAGGTGTCAGACACTACCCCACACACTGATCAATCCATCTCAGCCATACGGCCTGAGGATGTAACTCAATTCAGTGACACAGACTCAGACTGTGAGTCCACATATGCTGACCCTGAACCCAACTCAATCAGACTCTCTGAAATAGCTGCTATACATAGTGAGGCACATGACCTCGAGCCAGAATTGGAAGAGAATGTTCCACCAAAATCTGTGCTCACATCCAAAGATCAGCATGATAGATTAGGATCACTGCTGACCAAGTATGATGATGTATTTGTAGGAAAGGATGGAGACATTGGCGCCACACACCTGTATACACACTCTATACATGTAAAACCTGAGGCAGTACCATGTCATTTCCTACCATATAGACAAACACCAGAAAAACAGGCCGCAATAGGGGAAGAGTGTGAAAGGCTAGTACAACAGGGCATTCTGAGAGAATGTGCTGAAGGCCCCTGGGCCTCCAGATCCTTTTTAGTACAAAAATCATCGGGAGGCCATCGGCTCGTCACAGATTTTCGTTATTTGAACCAGAACACGATAAATCAAGCCTTATCTACACCCCGGGCCGATGACACTCTAGACATGATAGGGTCACTCAGACCAAGAGTATTCAGTAAGCTAGATGCCCAACAGGGATTTTTTCAAATTCCTATAAGACAGGAGGATCAGCATAAAACCGCATTCATAGCAAATGACAAAAAATATGTCTATGAAAGGATGCCGATGGGTTTAGCGACGGCACCGGCGGGATTCTGCCATCTAGTCACATTAATTCTGAACAAACTCAAGTACAAATGTGCCCTACCATACCTAGATGACATATTGGTATTATCACCATCAATCGAACAACACTTCCATGACCTGGAAGATGTGTTCAACAGCCTAAGAGTTGGTAAACTCAAACTGAAGAAATCAAAATGTGAATACTTCATAGACAGAATAGACTTCTTGGGAATGAGAGTGACACCCATGGGACTGCAACCATCTCCCACAAAGGTGGAATCAATCAAAACCTTCCCAACACCAAAATCAGTCAAAAATGTCCGATCCTTCACAGGCCTATGCCAATACTTCAAAAAGTTTATCAAAGGTTATGCCCAAATTGCTAGACCATTATATGATCTACAGACACATCTCAAAGCATTTGTCTGGACAGAAGAGGCAGATAATGCTTTCAAAACATTAAAGCATGCCCTCTGTACCAATGCTCTTCTCAGATATCCAAACTATGAGAAAGAGTTCAGTTTGGCAACTGATGCTTCCAATGTGAGTTTAGGAGCTGTACTCTCACAGAGAGATAATGAAGGAGTGCTCAGACCAGTAGCCTTTGCAGGTAGAACCCTCTCCAAACATGAGAGAAATTACAATACCACAGAGAGAGAACTACTGGGAGTAGTGTATGGAGTATTACATTTCAGACACTACCTAGAGACTAGACACTTCCAATTATACACAGACCATGCAGCCCTAATCCCACTATTAACCAATACAGGACTCACACATAGATGGGCCAGATGGGCTCTAGACATACAACAATTTTCATTCACCATCCAACACGTGAAAGGTGATGATAACACACCACCAGATGCTATGTCTAGAAGAGAATACCCAGACTCTGGACCCATGACTAACCCTCCACCCCCACCAAGGAGAGTTAGAGCAGCCAGTAGAACCAAGTTTGCAAAAGTAACAAAGAAAGTACCATTCAAAAGGGATGATCCACCCAACACCATTGAAAGGCCAGAGACACCCATTAGGGGTATCTTGAAGCAATCTACACACTATGTGTTTTGCCACTGTGAGAGAGAATACTCACAACTCTTTCCAGATAATGACTTCGAGCCTATTGAATTCTCATCACTCAATCAGATAGTGAAGGCAACTCCTAAGGAGCCACCCTTCACCCCACCTGACTCAGATGATGAAGATCCAGAAGACACAATATATGCTATTACTCAAGCAACTTCTAAATCAGTCAGATTCTTTGAACCAATGCAGGGAGAGGAAACATCAAACCATTTGTGTCCTATGACCACACGCTCAAAGACTAGAGAAATGATTCAGGAGGGCACACCAAAACCCCCCACACAATCACAAACTATTCTAAATGAGAAAAAGGTCACAAGAAACAAACCTACCAAAACCCCACCTGCCAGGAACAATGTCACAAAAGACACTGCATCTACTAAGTCAAAGAACTCTGAGACAAAGAAGAATGACAAAAAGCAAATTGTGCCTTTAAAGAAAAAGGTTGCCACTCCCACCAAGGCGAGAATAGGCCCTCCAAAGGAGCCTACACACCAAAACAAGAGTGACACACCCCAACAAAAGGCACAAGATAGGCCAATAGTCGACGAAAAAGAAAAAGAAAGAGACAGAATAAAACAACATGTGCTAGATATAAATCAACTACTGGATCAGATTCCCGACACATCCATCTCAGGTACAAACCTTGGCTTGGAACAAAGGAAAGACAAGGACCTATTGCCCCTCATACAGTATCTTGAGGATGGGACCTTGCCTGCACCAAAAGCACAAGGAAATAGAATCATCAACCAAGGCCAGACATACACCTTGGTAAATGGTACATTAGTCCATATATGCCCCATAAATTGGAGAAAAACCAATACTGTACCACTTCAAATTGTTATACCACAGCAATGGGTAACAAGTACACTACAGTATTTCCATGACTCACCTACTGGCGGCCATCTTGGTTCAAGTAGGATGCTGTCAGCACTCCGACCTAGGGTATATTGGAAGTCTATGCTAGCAGACACAACAAAATATGTTTCCACCTGCCACACATGCCTCACAGCAAAAAGGCAAGTACACTCACACAAAACACCAATGACAGTGAGAGAGTACATGACTTCACCAATGAAGTTCCTAAACCTAGACGCGGTGGGACCACTTCCCACAACTGCCAGGGGAAACAAACATATACAAGTCTGCATAGATTATGCTACCAGATATGCAACAGCTTGGGCTACTACTGACTTAAAAGCTGAAACAACAGCAGCAGAGTTCTACAAGAACATAATTTGTCATCATGGAACACCAGCCACTCTTCAAACAGACAATGGGACATGTTATACAGGTGCAAAGTTCACAAAGTTAACTAAACACCTCAAGATCAAACATAAATTCTCCTCACCATACAGGCCACAATCAAATGGGCTTGTAGAGAGATTCAATGCTAGCATAGGCACAGCACTCAGAGCATTCTGCTCAAAGCACCAAAACAATTGGGATTCATTTATTGAACCCATAACCTTTGCATTAAACAACACTGAATCCCAAACCACAGGATTCACCCCTTTCTTCCTACTCCATGGAAGAAACCCAGCCACCCCAATGGACTTAGGGCTGGGAATACAGGAAGACATATCCACAGTAGCAGACCATGTAGCTAACATGATAACAAATCAAGACACCTCTAGGAGGAAAGCTATAGAAAGGGTCGCCAAGCTACAAAAGGAAAGGAAGGATAGATATGATAAGAAACTTACACCACAGGAAATCAAGGTCACCGACATGGTGTACCTAAACATACCAAGAATCCTGACCAACACAGAGTGTAAGAAACTTCAACCCCTTTTTATGGGACCATATGTTGTAGTAGACAGACCTAGTTTGACAAGTGCCAAACTCAAAAACTTGGACACCAATCTATTGGTGGCTAGACCAGTGCACATAGACAGACTGAAAAAGGTTGTGGCTGTCAGAAACAATGAATTTGCACACAGGCTTATTCCACATGAGGCCAAATACTACAGCAAAATTGTAAGGAACAAAAATGATATCACCCTTACAAGAGAAACCACAGGCATAGGCCCTATCAAGCCTAGGCCTGCACACCACATACTAAGAAAGACATCTAGGTGTGGTGCAGTTTCAAGAAATTAGAAACAAGATTGAGATACCAAAAGACATAAGATTTTCAAAATGTATTACAAATTCTCTTCATCCACACATAAGACATGTGTGACTGATAATGAATTACTTATATGTATATAAAGCCAATCAAATTTGTAAATATATCAGTAGGTTATTGCCTCTGAAAAGGGTCAAAGACTGGGACCCCCAAGTAAAGCAGACATGAAGTCTAAGAAGAGTAAGGGTAACACAATGGAGTGTCTAAAGCCTAATCCCCACATGAAAGAGCGCGCTATGCCAACACAGCAGTCTATAGAGATCAATTGACCTTATAAGCTACCCTCAGACAACTGTCTAGACGGTCATGAATGGCTGTCCTGGATGACAGGAGGAGCTAATTACCAGTACACAGACTACACAATAAACCCCACAGTTAGCAGACACTGGAGATTAATGCATTGTCTCCAGAGAAACAATACCAGGCCCACAATCGATGTGGGTAGGGTAGGGTACATAAGAAGCACTGTGGACCATAGCCCACCATCAGTCTTCATCCAGCTGCAGTCTGGAACACAAGTCTACAGGACCCCACTTGGGAATTAGCCAGCCCACTTCTCCATTAGGAGAGACTGCACTAGGATAAAGAACACACCTACTTCACCTTCAACCTGACCTTACCATTTACTGGTCAACCTCTATAGACTCACCGGACATATTGCCAAGACAGCTCAATCTTGCAAAGGTACAGTTTGAACCACTTCATTTAAAGTGTTACACCATACACTTAGACTTTACCAGCACCAAATCACTACAAATTTGACAAGACTTTAAACAGCAAACTTGCTTTACACAAGCACCATGGGGACACTGAGAGTTTCACCCATACTGCTAACTATGCTGTTATTATATACTATTGAACCACTTACTGCAGGTTATACACCTGTGGTGAGACAAAACATAGGAGTAGTATTCAAACCTAGCCCTCAACCATTGGTCAATGGACATACAACCACAACACTGTTGTTAGCTATTCCCTACAAGATACCTCGGGCACCCGTTACCCAAGGATCCATAAGGGATAGAATACTCCATTTGACCACTCCTACTCTACAAGATCATACCTCTGGCCAAATTATCCAACAAGCTAAGGAGCTAGACACCTTGCTGGAGATTGCAGACAAGGAGATAAATGAAACACTAGCCTCCATCAATTTGTTCTTATCCAACCCCATAAACACATTGGACAAGGCCAAAAGAGAGGCCATACTGGGTTTTCTAGCACCCCTGTTTCGCGGTGTGCTAGGGCTAGCCACAGTAGAAGATGTAAACCAAGTAATGGGACAGCTCAAGAACATAGATGAAATACTAAGAAAATTTGCTAAACAGGATCAGGAAGCAGCTAATCTCATTGAAAAGATCACAGACAGACAAGATAAGTTTGTTAAAGCATACATCCAAGATAAAAGGGTACTGGACAGCACAATCAA
Organism: Acholoe squamosa; assembly: GCA_949317995.1. Classification (NCBI taxonomy): domain Eukaryota; kingdom Metazoa; phylum Annelida; class Polychaeta; order Phyllodocida; family Polynoidae; genus Acholoe; species Acholoe squamosa. The sequence goes on along the minus strand of OX439045.1, from coordinate 75,809,609 downwards.
CACCATAGGTGACACTGTCAACCTGTGGGCCTCTAACATGTCCAGGTCACTTGACTCATACTCAAGGCACGAGAAAACTCAAAGGGAGAAAATGCAAGTATTAAATGATGCATTAATTATCATAGCAGCAAGAATGAATACAGTTCAATCACTGCAAAGGACAAATGCAGCCCTGAGGATGCTATCATCAGGGATCCTAACCCCTGATATAGTGCCACCCTCAGACCTTGCTAGATACTTAATTGACATTAATAACAAACTTAGGATTACACACCCTGGAGCACAAGTCGCAATTAATGACTTAGATTTCTATTATTCACAGAAGCTGACCTCATACACTTACTCAGCTCACCATATATATATTCATCTGGACATTATAATACAATCTACCACCTCAACCTTCAAACTGTACCAAATGATTACATCACCCATGCCTATAGACACACAGGAGACCCCCACCAGAGGAGTCACCAAACTACAAACCACGACTGAGTTTCTAGCAGTATCTTACGACGAATCATTATTCATCGAATTGGACTCAGCAGATATGCAGGCATGTGAAGGTACTACAGTAAAGGTATGCAGAGATGTAAATGGTAGAATCTATAAACACAGGCCTACATGCCCTGTAGCCATTTTTACTAACCAGGCTCAACAGATTAAGGAACATTGCAAGTTTACAGTTTCACCACTGCAAGCACCTACCACCCATGCTATTTCCATTTCTGAAGATGAGTATCTGGTCACTACTAATGAACCCCATTACTTTATCAACTGCCATGGTAAAACGTCTGAAACTCGGAAGGCCCAGTCCTACTCAATCATAGGTGTACCCTGTGGGTGCACGATCAGTGTAGGAGAATTTTCTCTTCCAAACACAAGGTTGCCCTGTAACTCAACCTTATCATTTCATTACATTCTCAAGACAATTAATTTACCATTCATGGCAGCACTTAACAAAATTTCTGAAACCAAACCAGATGAAAGAGAGAATCTTCCAAATTTCCCAGTAGTAAACCTTTCTAGAACCTTAGAAAAACTCAACTAAATTTAGAGCCCTTTGCTAAAACAGTATTAAAAGATGCCTCCAACCTTAATAAGGAAATGGAAACGCGCTACGAGGAATCATACCTACGTCGAGTTACAGAGCATCCAATCTTCCAAAGCTTAGCACTCATCCTAGGGATATCAGCTCACATTTTTATAGTATACATACTACTCAAACTGTACCGACTAGGAGGAACTGTAGCCTACCTGCCTACAGCCAAAGCATTCAGACTAGTCACCGAGCTGCCCCTACACAAATTGCTCCCAGATAAGAATCCTACCAAACTAACCCCTGCAGAGGAAACCCACACCCCTTTCCTCACAATTCAGGAAACCCACACCCTGATAATTGCTATATTATTCACCCTGACCATCTACTCAGCCTACAGAATAATGAAGTACCTTAAGAAATTTGCACAGACACACTGTGGCAAGAAAAATGTGGCCAAGCGCACAAACCCCACAATATATTTTAAAATATATTGTGGAGACTCAAACTTCGCGCTACCCTTGAGGCCAATACCACATGAATTTGATGAGATTAAATCAGCAGCTGCCCCTACCTATAAGGATATAGTGGTTAAAACCTTCCCACTACCTAAGGCTATATTTACCTGGAATGGACCAGCAGTTATAACAACACAGAGAGGAGAATTTGCTTATCACCTCCCTCAGGTGATACACCTACCTTGGCGCACTAGGTTCAGTACTATACCAGCCCTTAAAAACAAAGGACTGTACTACTCCATGCTTCTCCAGAATGATTGTGGCACCAGCCCGGTGACCATGACAGCACTGGAAAATACAACAGATATAATTATTGACGAACAACAGGAGGAGACCGCAAGGTCAAACATGCAGACTATTGCTAATTTTCTAAACCACCAGCCCTCCCCGGTGACTGTGGAAACAGCCTAGACCGCCCACAGCCTAGGCTGCCCCCAGTCCACCACCA